>PVHP010005226.1:0-66572 GCA_004024765.1 Zapus hudsonius | reverse complement strand
GCTGAGCCATCTCTCCAGCCCAAAATGCAGCATTTCTTGTGTTTTAATTTTGACATATCTGTCTACTTCATTTTATTTATTTATTTATTTTGCTTCTTCCCAGTGGGTCTCTTCTTTCATACCCTACAATGTATTTTTAATGTATTAGAAGAATTACGAAGCAGGAAGTGTATAAATGAAAGTGGCATAAAAATTCAGAAACTGGAGAAGATAATAGAAGGAGGCATTTTAAAATTAAATTCAAACAGTGGTTGAAAGAGCACAAACAGAGGAAGGTGGCAATCCGAACAGAGGGTGACGAAAAGGTCAGTACATGGAGCCCACATGCACACCGTGTCAGGTTCAGCAAATTCCCTCTCCCCCTTGGCCAGAGAAGTAAATAGAAAATTCACAGAAGACTTGTTCAGTAGAGGAATAGTAAATAAAATTGCTACTCAGAAATGGGAAAAAAAAATTAAGCTTTCTACCAAAACTGATTTTAAGTTTAAAAGGCACATGAGGGCATCTAAGCCTGGATCCAGAGAAGTTTCTAAAGAACTAAATGTTCTCACAGTTCTGTGATCGTTTTGAAAAACTAAGCCCTTTGACACAAAACAAATATGTCATAATTTTTATTTTACTTTTATTTTACTTTTTGCTGTTCTGTGTGCAACCCATTGAAAGTTAGCTCATTTCTCTAAGCCTCAGTTTCCAACAATCCATGATTGGACTTCTCTCACCAGGTCTTCAAATATGATTAATGAATAACATCATTTGCTTCCTTGGAGATTGTTTTGTTAAGCTTAGAATCTGTTTTTATGATCAATAAACAGGAAAAAATGTAATATGTATATGAGTTTAGATTATTAGAGGGTATGCAGAATTGTAAATAACCTATGCCCACAAGGAAGCAGCCTCTATTCTCAACACTGTAGGGTCTCCACAGGCACAAATAAATTAGAGAATCAAAAAAAAAAAAAAAGACTCAATAGAAACAGATGACTGACCATGAGTTGGAACCTTTAGAATTCAGGCTCAAAAAACCCTTTTCTCTTTATAAATTATTGACCTCAGTTATTTTGTGACAGTGATAGAAAGCTGACTAACTTTGATACCTTGAATTACTTCCAGTCAACTTTCAATTGTTGGTTCCGATGGGCCACAGAAATAATCCTGATAAATGAAATGTACTAGTGATTTAGTCAGAACCCTGAGTTCTTGTCAAATACACTGAACTAACTCACTGCCCATCAAACCTTATACCAGAGCTATTACATATCAAAATTTCTGTAGATAAGTTTCATTTTCTCTCATATCTTCGGTGCACATAGTGTAGAAGAGCCAGGGAAAGAATAAGAGTTCCTGACATTATAAACAGCCCAATATCTCTGCATAAATGGAAGTCCTCTCTGGTTCCCAGATGTTGGAGTTCTTCAGGCTCACATTCCATATCAACCAGAAAGCCACATTCTATCCAGGTCAGGCAATCTGTAGAATCTATTTTAGCAAAGCCGGTTTCAACTAGTGCCTGTGTCATAAAATTGATATTTTATGTTCTGGGTCCATCAGGTTGGAACAGTCCTGCTGTTCTTGCCGGTCCTCTGTGCAGTGGTTACAGGAGCACTGGAGGATTTGAGACTGTCCCTAATGTGATTCTGAATGGACATCAGCTCTAGTCAACTGACTTGGCCACAGATAGCCATCCACCTCTTTCAAATCATGCCTGTTGTGCATTGCATGTCTAAAGCAGGCTCCACCCAGTATTGAAGTAGAAGAGGACCACAAAGAATTACAAGAATACCTAGTAAGTGCCCCCTGCTGTCATGAGTTCATTGTCCCCAATCACGTTATTCATCGTCCCAAACATGCGCCTGAAGACACCAGACTTTCCCAGCATCCTAAGGCAACAGACATTCCCAGCTTACAATGAATATTGGCTGACTTATTGCAAACTGTATTTGCTAAGTAAGGGAATATATCCAAACCATCCAACAACATTTGGATTGCATGCTGAATGTGGCTGTGGAGGAGTTCTCCAGAAGCACAGGTTCCAGTGGGTCCATGACCTGCATGAATCTGGACATAATAATGATCTCAGCTCCAGGGATTCTGTGTGGTTCATTCCTCTGGCTCAGTGGTCATTTCAATGGTTACACTTCTCAATGCTCAGTACCCAGGAACAATGCCATTAGTACCCATGAACGTCAGTACCCATGAACAATGCATCAGTACCTATGAACAAAGCTATCAGTAGCTTCATTAAAATTCTCCTCATTATATAACTAATAATATGTTAACTGGCAGATATTAGTGGGATTTAGTGATAAAGAAGAAATAAAGGAAAGTCACATATAGAGATAAGTAGTGTTTTAAATAACAAAACATAAAATATAACAAGGAAATATAGACGAGGTTTGTAGGTTGATGCAGTATAATGAGAAATATAGAGTTAAGCAGAAAAATGAATTTATTAATATTTCTAAAAGGCTTGAGTATGGCTAGATGAAACTTCATTCATTCTAGAAACACGGTATGCCATTCATCTCTTACAAATTTGCATTGCCACTTCCTTTCTTATTGCTGAGAGTTCCAGCTGTAGAGGTTATGGCCTCCCTGCATGCGTCACTTGGCCGGCATTGAAACATTGAATGAATTAGACCTGTCCATATTTAGAACTGTTATTCCCGGTACTCAGACATGATCATTTTTCTTCCCCAATGAGATAGTGTCTGAAGACTTGACTCATCCCAGCATGATGCTGGGGCAGACACATACGGAAGTTTTAGATTCCAGATGGTTAGGGCCTCTCTGATTTAAGACACAGGAAATTTATGGAAGTGGACATCTTTAAGGCTGTAGTAACAAAGAGAGCATTCTTTGCAAAGTCAGAAATAAAAGACTTTGCCAGTTCTGTCTGGTTCACACTAAACTTTTTATTCTCACAAAATAATGCAGGAAAATGTATTTGTTTGAAATTTCAACTTCCAACCTTATGAAATTCATTTGATGCGGTTGGTTTTATTTAAAATCAGATATAAATGTACTATCTATAAAATCATCAGCACATCCTTTAAATTTTACACATAAATCGCTAATCTATTTTACAAAGAGATTTACACATGTGTGCATATTTGTGCAAATGTGCCAAAATATTAAATGGAGTGCATGTTATCAATAGAATTTGTGATTATTTCTGAGGAAGCATGTTGCTTTCTTCTCGTAGAGCCTCTAATATCAAAAAGAGCAAATTTATTATCCAAAGGGAAATGGGACATGAGAAAGAAGTAACAAAAACATTTAGATAATTTTTAAGTTTTTATGGTTTCTGATGATAAAAAGTAAATCGTGTGTGTGTGTGTGTGTGTGTGTGTGTGTGTGTGTGTGTGTGTCGTGCATGCTCGTGTGTGCTCGAGCGTGTGTGGGTTTCTTGCCATGAATTAAAACCACCTGTAAACAGAACATGTGGAGGCAGCATTAAAGTTTGCTTAAGTTAATTGCAGGTTTTACTATTGACAGGACCTGCTAAGCAAGCCCAGTTCTCTCCTTTCAGTCTTGCTTTCTTATTTCTGATGCCTCTGGTCCAGGGAGAAGATGGCACCATTGTTGTCTCCCTATCAACCCCAGTAGGCTCATTTCCCCATGTTTTGGGATGTGTATTTGTTCACTTCCCTCTGGGTCAGACTGTACTTTGAGCATGTAGCCTCATTGTGGCCAACACAACCTTCCTGGAAGGACTTGAATCCCTCAGGGAGAGGAGCTCTGGACCATTTCACCTTTTCTCTCCTCTGGCCTTCAGGTGGCAGGAATTGTTTAGAGGCAAGACGTCAACTTTAAACTTAACCAGTAATTGAAAACCGAAATAATCAGAATTCTTTCTTCCCAAATAGGAACACTGAGATATCTGAGCCCCAATAAATAAGGTGACAGCGATGGTTCTTGTGAAGAATGAATTCAGAGCTGAGACCCTACCCTATAATCAGGCATTTCACCTGCTTTGGTCTGGGCCCAGTTGCCATGGACTCTTTCCTGGTAGCAATAACCTAACTGATGGCTTGATCCAGGTGTTCCCCACAAACGAATGTGTTGTGACCGCTGGTTTCTCAGCTGATGACAGGTTGGGCAGTTTTGGTTGGAGCTGTGTTGTTGGGGGCAGACTTTATGGAGATTATTAGCCAGCTTCTCCTGGCCAGTGATAGGCACAGCTTTCTGCTGCTGTTTGCATTGCTGTGGTGGAGGTAATGCCCAGCCTCTGCTCATTTTCCTGTCATGATGGAGCTTCCCCTCTAGTCCTCAAGCCAAAATAAACCCATTCCACCGCAAGCTGCTTTGATCGGGTTCTTTCCTGTGCAGCTACAACACTTACAAATATAATAGAGTCATTCAAGAGGAAAATAGCAAGAATCCTAGATAATGGGAAACATTCAATGACCATTGTCCTTTTATTTTTTTATTATTTTTGCAATGTATGTATTTCCTTGGCTACTTGTCACTTCACATGTCCCCATGCCCACTCCCACACATGGATACAAGTCAGTTTCTGTCACATTGTGCTTAATTGTACTTGATCTTTGCCATAGGATTCCTTCAATACCTCATTTTTTTTCACAAATTGGAGTCTGCTTGTTCACTGGGTGCGACCTTAGACCATTCTGAACAAAGAGAAAACACTGTTTTCTCTTTTGTCTACCCAGAGACTATCTCATTTTATTCCACATTCAAAGAAATCCTTGTAACTGCAGCTGGGGAAATAAAGGAACAAAACAAAACATATAGCTAGCCATTCTTTACTTATTGACTAAAGATATAATTGGTTCTTTGTTTTGTAAAGACAGTCTGGTTTTGATTCTCAAATATCCCTACCAAAGGGGAAAAAAAAGATCAAATAATTCTTGGTTTCACAGTTTCATAATTAAGAAACTTCCAATATAGCACACACAATTAACAATTTCCTTCTCACACTTTTTTTACCTGTTTATTCAACTTCTCTATGAATTTGTACTGTTTATAGAGTTGGTTCAAAACATGCTAAATTGTTTTCAATATAATTGTTTTAGTAATTTATTTTAATTCCAACACCATGAAATAAAATCTTTAAAATGTCTGATGAAAGAAAAATACAACTGTTTCTGAAAATCAGAGTTCTGGAGCTGGAGAAATGGCTCAGCGGTTAAGGCCCTTGCCTACAAAAAGCCTAAGGGCAAGGGTTTGATTCCCCAGTACCACATAAAGCCAGAAGCACAAGGTGGTGTATGCATCTGGAGTTTGTTTGAAGCTGCTGGAGTCTTTGGTTCCTCTCTCTCTCTCTCTCTCTCTCTCTCTCTCTCTCTCTCTCTCTCTTCTCTCTCTCTCTCTCTTTCTCTCTCTCTCCCTCTCTCTGGAAATAAATAAATAGAAATTAGAAAAAGAAAAGAAAATCAGAATTCTCAGGGGAATTGCTGCTGGTAGGGGAGAAGTGGAAATGTCTCAGAATAGAGAGGGCAGATTTGAAAGCTCCAGGCAGGGTTTCCAAGCTTCTGGCCATGTCTAGGAAAGAATTCAGAGGAGATACAGAGCTTGGAGGATAGTGTTGTCACAGGAACACAGGAAACACACAATGGAAATGTGAGGACTTTGGGATAACTTGTCTTGGGGGCAAACTTTAATGGATGGGAGGATTAAGGTCTGGGATTCCAGGTGTAGGTCAGGCTATTCAATGACTGGTGAGTCAAACCTTTTAAAATTTTTTCTAGGGGATTTTCTGCGTATATCATGGCATCAGATGCATGATGGGACTTAGAAATTTTGCAAGGTTAATGATGAGGTATTTTGTTGCATAAAGCAAAGGAAAGCTTGGCATCCACCCAGGTGTAGGTGACACTCCCAGAAGCAGCTTACCTGGACTCCCAGCATGACCTTGCAGGCGGCTTGGTGTCAGGGAGTCTTCTTTCCTAAGCAGTGATTACGCCACTGTCACCTGGACTTGGGACCTTGTGACACTTAGACATTTCAGTTATGTTTATCCTAGCCAGATGGGGGGTGGGCTCCTTCACGAATACAATTTCATCAGTCTCTAGCTAGCTATCTTTTAGTTGACTTGTTTTTCTTATGCCTGCCTAGCCTATATGAGAAGAACCATTCTGTATGACCTTAAGAATTTCTAGTTTTATTTAATCTTTCTTGTGGATTAGTAATCAGGAGTCCTTAAAAAACTATCATGACATCCCTTCCGTCCTAATATGGGATTAATTAATATGATTATAAAATGGATATGTTACGAAATCTATTTCTTAGATATCCCTAGTTGAGGTGGCTCCCGATGGCAGAAAAAAATACCTCTACTTACATCTAGTTGCATATAGGTGCATGGATGTAATTGTTTAATTTACTGTGCTTTCTCTTGTTGCACTAACTTTTCCTACTGTGCTGTGGACAAATGACAATTCTCTTCATAGGACCCTGATGGAAGAAAAAAGAAACAATCTCATCCAAATGCAGCTTATCCAACCACTGATCCTTACATACTCCTTCAGCTTCAAGACTGAAATTCTGAGACGACATTTCAATTTGGAACTTTGTAATGAGTGTCTCTCTCCAGGACGAAATATTTTTATTTAGAGGGAATTGCGGTCAACTGTCTTTTCGATCTAGTTTACAAAAATATTTGGAATAACTTGTAAAGACATTGAAAATATAATAAATTCACCAATGTTATAAATAGAAATAAAGAACTGTCAACAAAGTAATACAAGAGGTGTAGCATAATAATGATTTTTCTAAAACAGTTATCATAGAACTTGCCCCACAGTAGGGTGTGCAATGCACAAAGCTGACAACATGGACTTGTAAGCAGAGATTTGCTGTCACTTCTTTCCTTTCATAAGTACCATTTGTTGCAATGGCTGATAGCTGTGACCTTAAATTCCTATTAATTTCAACAATAACTGTTCAAAACACCCAACTATATTTAATGTGGATTTCTACATTCCGTGTAGCTGAAACTTCCCTAAGCAGTAATCCCTTACACTGTCAGAGCAAACAAAAGTCTCATAGACCTGTTGTCAGGTACTCCTTTTGAATTTTGTTCACAAATGAGGTCATACGTCCTAACTTGAATTTGAAACGAGTACTTCAGACTCATGTTATTTTGTTGTTGTTATTGTCTCTTCCCTTCAATTCACGGCTCCTCTTCCCAGATGATGCCCACAACTTGCTCAATAGGTTACAGTAAGCAGGTGAAGATTTTATGATTTTGAACCCATTTTGGTTTAGCTTCTTGCTTAAGTCATCCTCCTGAAAGAGGTAAGAAAAGGTATCCATTCCATCTTTCTAAGGGACACACAATTCTCTGGAGGATGGATTCATTGTAGGCTTATTCTTGTTCTTATTTCTGGGCCTTGAAGAGGGAATTTATGATAGTTTCATTTCTCAGAAGTTTCTTTCTATGGAGTGGATATTTAGATCCCTCTCAAATTATATTAAAAGTACAATCACTACTGTAATGGTATTAGGAAGTAAAATGCCTGTGGAAGGTATTTAGAAAATGAATGGGATTAAAGCTGTTATGAAAGCCTGAGAGAGATTTCCTCTCTCTTCTCCCACCTAAGGGTATTGGCTACACTTGATAGCATGAGCCCAATCCCCTCACTGGTCTGTTGGCAATGTGACCTAGGAGTCTTCAATTCTTATGAGTTTCCATTGTTTATAAACTATGGGATCTGTGGTACTTTGTTAAAGAATCCCTAGAGCTCAAGATATTTTTGTTTTCATAAGCTAAAGGAAGCTTCGCAAAGGCTCCTTTCTATGTCCTTGTAACTTCAAAGGTCTTCATTTTAATATAATGTCCACACCAACTCTGAGGGGCCCAGAGCATATCTCAACCTTGGTCTCATTGAAGTTAAGCACTAACTACATCCACCTTGAAAACTCATTACTGTAAGTAATGCCACATGACTTTAGGTTCCTGAACCTGTTCACCATTCCCGAGGGTCACCATTTCACTGTTTTTGAAGTTCAAACATACATTTTCCTTAATGGTTCTAATAAGATGATCTTGTGCATTTTAAATTTCAAGCAAAGTAGCTTCTTCCAGTAAATGAGAATGAAAATTTGTAATGATTTTTAAAGTTTTTTTTATACAATTTTGTGCTTGAATTTTATCAAAATGTGATTTGAATAATTTTTGCTTGTGTTTGTATGTGTATTGTGGTGTGATGTGTTATGACATGTGTGTGTGTGTTGTTCATGTTATAGCAATAGCTAGAAGAGAACCTACAATGCCCTTCTTTATCATGAAACTATATTGTTCTGTGAGAAGGAGCCTTACTCTCAACCGGAAGCTGTAGTTTGATCTCGCAGGAAGCACCAGCCTTAATTCTCTAGATTTACCTCAATGGATTATGGTTCCATCCTGGCAGGGAAAACGATGCTATGAGCAGAGGGGTGGACATCACCTCCACCACAGCATTGGAAACAGCAGCAGGAAGGTGTGCCAAACACTGGCAAGGGGAAGCTGGCTTATAACCCCATTAACCCGCCCCCAACAACACAGCTCTAGCGAGGTTATAATTCCCAAACTGCCATCAGCTGAGGATCGATCACTGAGAACATATTCATTTGTTTATGGGGGACACCTGGATCAAACCATGACACATATACATGTAGACATGCCTAGAAATCCGGTGGCTTATATGAGAATAAAAATCCAGTCATTTCAGGCCTTAGGAGGCCTCCTGTTAAACAACAAGTGCTCTTAACCTCTTAGCCATCTCTCTCTCTCTCTCTTTCTCTCGCCAAAATGTGAATCTTTTAACATAGCTGATTATTCCAAATATTGTGATATTCTTCTTAAATAAATCTAATTTTAAAAAAGATTAAATCAATACTTTAAGAAGAGAGCTACATTAATATACATTCACACTTATATATGCATATATACATATATACACATATATTAACTTGCAGAATCTCAAGTGTTGGATTGGTATAGATAAACTTATCCTCATATTTAAAACCTATATTAAATTAACTACACTCTATGCCTCACCTCTGTGGTCCATTCTGCTAAGCTAAAGAGAATTGTCTTTACTTTCAATTAACACAGTTGGGTTGGAAAAGTAGCTAAGTGATAGAGCCTTAGCCTCCCATGCCCAAGGCTCAGCACCCCACACCACCCACCACACACTTAATTCATATTTCTAAAGGAAATACTTTATGCCATACTTTATGCACCTAAATCAATATTATACCTTCAGTTTTAAAAAATTATTTCACATATCTTATTTCTATTGTTTTCTAACATTTGTAAGATCGAGTACTCTGTTTCAAAATCTCTAGTCTCTGAACTGAACTGTGATGCCTTTATTGCAATCTTCAGTCTTTTCCTGTTTGACAATGTTACCATAAGTCACACCTTGTCACTTCACCTGGAAACTTGACACAGGTGGGTGGATGACTTTTTGTTTCTTTCCCAATTCCATAATTTATACACTTCATGAGCTCAGGGATCTTAATGCCCACCTGTTCATGTTCTCTGTACATGTGTAAATATATTCAGATAAGGAGGTATACACTGTATCTACCTAAACTCACATGAATGAGTTTTAGGGACAAAATGCTCACCAAGATATTCATCGTGGCATCTTAATTATTAACCCTTCAAATCCAATGACCACCAGATTTATTATAACACCACGTCTAAGGTGAAACCTCCCAATACTTCCCTACCCTTCAATAGCTGACCATGTCCCTGTAATGAGGTATAGACACTGATTTGTCTATTACTTGAATATGTTTTTTTTAAATTTAAATAGACATGAGACAATGAATAAGTTTAGGATTTTGGTCTTGGTGATTGAAGTGTCATCATCTATCTATCTATCATCTATCAAAGCCTGTTTTTCTCCCTTTCTTATAACTTATTCATTAAATAAGTGAATTAATTCTTAATATTTACTCATCAACATCACAGAAAACTGTTTTGGATGAGTCAGAACAACTTTAGAAAAGCTTTCAGTGTGGCAAAAAATTTAATTATATCAATTATTTTGTCTTTTGCTGATAACTTAAATCCTGTAAAATATCTCTTAAATTCAAAAAGAAAGTGCATCATCTCATTTCATTTTTATTTGAGGTAATCTTACTAGAAAAACAGTATATCAATGGGAAAACTTATTAACACAGCTTATAAAATATGTGAAACAATTGGTTTAACAGGGCACAAAAACCATGTAGAATAAAATGTATAATATGATCTCATTAAAATTGAAAATGTTTTTCACAATTTAAACATAGCACAAAGAAACAATTCAAAATAACTCATTGTATTCAATGCCTGTAAGTACTAAAACTAATAATAAAAGAAAAACTACTAAAATAAAGGAGGTATCCAATTCATAAATACACCTGTAGAAATTCTTGTGCCATGTATAATTAAGAAAGGATGTTTAACTCATGTAAATATAGCATTTTATGTTATCAAAATTTTAAAATGGGGAAACTTTCAGAATAGTAGCAGATAGTGTACATTGGCAGAGTAAGACTACACATGTGCTCTGTTACTGGGATATTAAAATTAAATTATTTGTTGGACATTTTGTCAAAATTTGAAAATGTAAAAGAAGTACATGCTCTCCAAGCTGCTGATTGGTCTCCTGGATATGAAATTATAGCTATTGAATCTGAAAGACAAGCTTAAAATATCCATTACCTCATAGTTTTTATAATCAATAAAAATAACCAATAAGAATGCAAATATAGTTATAGGTTTTTACATGAGTTATTGCAAAAGCAATTTATTTAAAAACATTTAAATAGTTGCGAAAATAAAAATTTAAATGCTTGTCAGCATTTATGAACTTTCAAAGTAAAAATAATAGGCAATTTATGAATTTATATATCTGTTGCTTAACTAATTTTATAGACTTTATGCCCTGATATCTGCAAATTGCCAGAGAAAGTGCTTTGGTAGGGTCTGGCTAATTCTGAGGAGAAAAGGTGTGAAGTCATGATATTTATGAAACCATTCTCAGTAGGACATGTCCTATTCGGATTATAGTTTCCCTATGCATTCACACAGTGTGGTCTAAAGCATTAATATAAGAGAATGTCCTATAGTGTTATGTATTTTTTTTCAGAGCCGGGCGTGATAGTGGAAGCCTTTATCCCAGCATTCAGGAGGCAGAGGTAGGAGGATCACCATGAGTTCAAGGCCACCCTGAGACTACACAGTGAATTCCAGTTCAGCCAGGACTAGAGTGAGACCCTATCTTGAAAAACAAAAATAAAAACAAAAAAGCGTGTTTGTAGTTTTTAAAATTTTTAAAAATGTAAATATAATTTAAGTTAATTATAATAAATGTAAATATATAAGCAAACCATTAAAAAATTAAAGAATAAAAATTAAGAAATATATTCCACCAACCTTAACATGGCTAAGGAATTTCATTAATTTGAGAGATTAAAGGAATTAACTTTTGGGTATAAGGTGAATTAAAATCTATGTATTTTTTCTAAGTATATTTTTTTCTTTCAAATCTACCTAATGAGTTGCTTTTTGTGACATGATACCAATATATAATACTTTTGAGAAATCAGGCCAACTCTTTCATTTAAAAATGGGTTTATTGTTTAATTAAAAGCAAAACTTGCAAAAAAGAAAATGGCCAAATTATAAGGGTTTTAGTGTCTACAACTCTGTGACTGCATATGCCTGTGTGTGTGTTTGTGTGTATGTGTGCATGTGTATGTGTGTGTATTATCTCATAGTGTTATCTTTCCTAAAACAATGATAACCTAACCGGTGTATTCCTATTTGGCACAACACAAAATCTGAGCAATAGTATTTTTGACAATCAATTTATTTGACTCCCTATGTGATTTATTTTCAGATCATTTAGAGCAATAAACTATCTAAATGAACCATATTGAATATTCTATTTCATATTTGAGGCATATTTTCCATTTATAGTATGCTTAATTTTAACTACCAATAAACATCTTAATTATTGGATATAATTATATTATCTATTTTCTCTTTTACTTATAATTTAGATTATGAAAACTAAAGGGGTTTGTTTATATCTCATAGAAAATTGGATTCAAAACAAATCATATCATCAGAGCTTTTAAAATTTTTTAATTAATGTCATCAAACACTTGATTCTGACATTTAAGTTCTTCAGCAGGTTGATAATTCACTCAACATATGAATACCATAATAAATGCAGAAGTTCAGAACACAAATAGAAAAATATACTTGTCATTAAGCATGAATGCATATACAAATACAATAATTATACCAATTGTTCATATTGAAGTTCATTCCAATTGTAAAAATAAATTAATTTTATGAATGATTAATTAATAAACACAAAATAGAACGATCAAAAATTTTAAGAAAATTAAAGGTAGATTGTCTATGCACGATTTAGGATTTTAATTTTTTACTATATTCAATTTTAGGATTTTGAAATTCTATTAATACACCATTCTCTCTACCATGTCCACTGTGCAAATATTTGGATAGTTAACCACAGAATGAATTTATAGTCATTTCTCTAGACTCTGGTTGAGTAACTACTAAACATTAGACCATGAATCAGGAAGGCAATGTGATAAATTCTAAAATTTAATTTTAGAGAATTTCGCTTTTAAAAATATATTACCTAAAAATTAATTTCAATGGAAATATATTAAACACTATTAGATTTTAATACACAGTATGCTATTTAAAGCATAGAGGAAATTTCATCCCAAAGTAAGCTAAGAGTGCCCCTCTAAACCACTCAGTCTTAAAATGTCCTACCTCCAGAACCACACGCCTGTCTGTGATATCCTGTACCTGCATCTTAAAATAAACTAATTCAGGAACTGTCATCAAGAACCAGGGTTGCTGGGTGTGGTGGCCACAGGCCTTTAATCCTAGCTTGGGTGGGAGAGGATGAGGGGAGGTAGAAGTAGGAGGATCAGTGCAAGTTCCAGGCTGGTCTGGGACTACAGAGTGAGTGTCAGGCCAGCCTGGGCGAGAGGGAGACCTTGCCTCTCAAAATCCACACGAAGAAGAAAAGGAGAGTGAGAAAGAGAAGAAGAAGGAGGAGGAGAGGGAGAATAAGGACTGAGTCTGGAGAAAATAAAAAATATGGACAAGTGGTGGGAAGGCGAGTGCCAACCTGAAACACACACACACACACACACACACACACACACACACACACACACACACAAAGAAAACCCACACCTTCTGAGAGATTACCTAGCTTGTTGTGTTCAGAATGTTCATAGAACTCTGAACAATAAGGATAATTTTGAGGATGCCTCTAATGAAAATGAGAAATATCCTATTAGAAACCGGAATAATGGTCATTTATGTTATAAATTCAGGAACAGTTTTCTGAAGGGTGTCTTTCCTTGTTGAGCCATATGCAGGCAGGGTTGAAGTATGGTGAACTGGATAATCTGGTGGAGGAAATTTCTAAAATAGAATATATTTAAGAAGAGAATTTAAAAAGGAATGCAAAAATTGGGACAATCTCCACAGTAGTTACATAAATAATAAAAAATGGCATGTTCAAGAAATAGTGTAAAAATAACCTTTTAATTAAAGATCTGGCACAGATAGAAGGAAAGCAGGCTTTAGTTCTCAAGTCATGAGAGAATGTGAGAGGAAGTTTAGACATCTTTAGGCTTCTCCTCCCTTCAAAGCTGCAGAGCTCTAGGAAGACAGAATGACCCTCGTGTGTCCAGAAGATAGTAATGCCAGTAGCTATTTTGGAGATGTGATAGTTATATCGGTTCTGTTGACTTTTAGGCTTAGCTTGGGATCCTTATTCATCTCTTCTTTCCTGGGGTTCCTGTTTTGGAATGAGATTTGCCTATTCTTTATCCAATCGTTATATATTAGAAATAAGGTCCTTTGCTTAATTTCAAAATCTCACAACCAGAATGGAATTTGACTCTTTGTGAATTGTGCTTAAAGCCTTATCCATATGTAGTTTAGATTAGACAATGAATTTTGAGGTAATGCTGGGAAGTTTTAAGACTTTTGAATGTATTGGATTACAGCAACATGTTTCATGTGCAAGAGGGACCTGATGCTTGGGATACCAGCTACCACATACTATGGTTTAGTGTTGTTCCCCTGTAGTGAGCCTTTCCTGTGAGGTAGGGGGGCGGGGGTCCTGTCACTCCCACCTAGGGAATGCCCAAGGTCCTCTCCTTTGTTTAGAGCCTGCTGACCGCGCCTGTAAGATGGCGCTGGTTTATGTTCACCACCCCCACGGAGGAGTGTCCAGTGGAAAAACAACTCCTTGTATGGAAATGGCTTAATGCCTGGCATGCTTCCGTGTATGTGGACCAATTATGAATGTATATGTGTGTTATGCTGATAGGTTGTAGTATGACTTAAAAATTCCTGCACATCCTGATGAAAGAAGAGAGAAGAAGAGACAAAGAAAGTATTTGTAACTTCCAAGGTTTCCTGAATAAAACTGCTGTAGAGAAGAACTCATGGTCGTGTCCTTTCTTGCTGGTCGAGCTTTGGACACGACATTCCCCTCCAAAACTCTTGGTGAAATTCAAAGGTCATTGCAACAAAACCAGGAGGCAAAGCTTCTGACAAGTGAATGTCCAAAACGGCTTGATCTTCCTAAGTGGTTTGACATTATCATTGGATTGATTATTATCCTGGGATGGGTCCCTATAACAGAATGAATGTAACCTAATCTCTCTCTCTCTCTCTCTCTCTCTCTCTCTCTCTCTCTCTCTCTCTCTCTCTCTCTCTCTCTCTCTCTCTCTGCTTCTGTCATTGTATAATCCATGACTCCTTAATAACTGTCAGGTTCCCCATTCTTGGACGTTTTAGCCTCCAGGACTTGAACTTATAGATTTTAAATTATCTAGTTTGTATTATATTAGGGAAGCAAAAAACAGACAAAAAAAAGTCCAGAAAAAAAAGATTTTGTGAGTGTTTGGGTGTGTGTTTCTGTGAGAACGCATTAATAGGACCTTAAAACTTGAGTATTGTGTTTTGATATTATATCAGATATATAGATAGTTCCTATTACATAGAGAGACAACAGCATAGACAGGGTCCTGTCCTTTTTCTTCTAGGATATGTTACTTTCTTTCATATACCTTGTTCTTTTTTCCCAAAGTGAAAATACTTTTAAACTTAAATGTGCCAGTTATTATTTAATAGTTTAGATGCAGTGATCAGTTCACACTTGTTTGGTCTGTTCAGGGATGTCCTGACTCAGTTTCACCAATAATGTACCTCCTCATTTCTTAATATATCTGTGTCTCTTCTTTCAAATGACACAACATTCTCACCAGTTCATAGCATCCTTCATCATTTTTCATCAACAGGGCCCAATCTCTTTAACCTGTTTCAGCCTTTAACCACCTAGCTGGCAAATGAGCTATAATCATGACAGGAAGGCATCAGGTCCGTGGCATTATTTTTATGGCATTAGCAATGTGCAAAGCCAGATGGACAAGATAATAGCCCATCCACTCACTTGCATGCCCATAACTATGGCTCCCACTGCTCTTTTTCCTGTATGAATAGCAAAGCAATGCAGATATAATTAATCACCCACAGAAATTTGTCTTATTTCAATTTCCCTCTATTTTCGTAAGTTCTGAAACAAATGTTTAGAATGTACATGGAGTTTAAAAATAATGTTTATCATTTATCTTACTTTAAACACATAAGCTAGAATAAAATTAAATGATTAGTGGCCTTAATTATCTTAATTATCATTTGAAAGTGTATGTGTAATGAATTTTCCATTATTCAGTGTGTCATTGAAAGATCTAATTAAAATGATTTACAGACTTCAATTATGTTTCAGGAAGACAAACATCATGTTGTTTCTAGCAATAATAAATGAAACTGGATGTGTTAAAAACAAAACAAAAAAGAAAAAAACAGATGAAGTGAAAAATGTAAAAGTCTATATTAAAAAGTAACCAATGCATATGGGAGTACCTTATATAAACCAGCATGGTGCAACACAATGTCAGAGATTGGAGGACATAAGCAACAAGAATGTATTTTTTTTAACTTCTGAATGTTAGAAGCTCAGGAGTAAAATGGCAAGAGAGTTCTTATGTGATATCTGTCTCCTCCTTTTGATTGGAAGGTTTCAGTCTTTCCCTGTTCTCACCTGGCCTTTCCCATGGGAAGGGAAATCTTCAGTGCTTCTCTCTCTTCTTGGAAGTTCACTAATCCTGCTGGATTAGGGCATTAGCCATATAACCTTCTAACATTAATTAGCTCGTTAAGGACTCCATGTACAAACATTCACATCATGCTTAGAGGATCTCACTTTAATTCATAAGAGTGACGTTTTGAATATTTATAATTTAGAATGGCTTGTATTAATTTTTTAAGTGGAAACGTAAAGTACTCTACAAATTGCACCACACCTTACCCATGGGCACATAACTGTGTTGTTTATGGTATCTCATGATTCTTTGATGAAATAGCCAATTAGCAGAAACCACTATTTATCTATTAGCCTCTAAAGATTTATAGGTAAGTACCCTACATGGAGAAGGTAAAAAACAGATGAGATTGTGGTATATTTAGAATTTGATTGGTCTTTGTTAAAAAACTTGTTTTCTTAAAATATCTTCATTGAAGAAATATTGCATTATAATATATGCTAAAATTTTATACACAACTTTAAAATATTTATGTTATATCTTTTTTATATATATTTTATTCAATGCTAAGATCCATCTGGATATGGGAGACATGTGGCATTTATCTTTCAGTACCTGGGTAATCTCACTAAGTATAATGTTCCCAAGTCTATCCATTTTCCAACAAAATTCACAATTTCATACTTCTTTACAACTGAATTAAACTCATGTGTAGGTATACCACATATGCACTATTTATTCCTTAATTGATGAACATCTAGGTTGCTTATATTTTCTAGCTGTTGAAAACACAACAGCAATAAACATGGGTGAGCATCTATATAGCAAAATATAGACTTCTCAGGGAATATGACATAGGGTGGTAGATCTGGGGCATATAGTAAATCTATTTTTAACTTTTCAAAAAACCCTAACACTGATTTCCATAATTTTTGCAGGTATTTGCACTTCACAAGCAGTGAACATGGATTTGTTAAACTTGATTTTTTTGGTGAATAGGGTGAGATAAAAATCTCAATTGAATTTTAATTTGCATTCTCTTGATGGCTAAAGATGTTGAAGAAATTTTAAAATACTTGTTGGCCATTTACCTTTAAACTTCTAAGAACTCTCTGTTCAGTTGCATACCTCATTTCTATTGGGTTGTTTGGTTTTATATTGCTTGATTTTTGAGTCTTTTATATAGTCCTGATAGTAATCCACTGTCATATGTACAATTGATAAAGTGTTTGTCCTATTGAATAGGTTGTTTCTTGGTTCAATTGAGTGTTTCAGTAGCTTTTAGTAAAATAATTTTATTAGTTCCATGAGGTTAAATATGTTAACTGTTTGTTTTATGTCTTTGCTACTACAGTCCTATTCAGAAAGTTCTTCCCTATACCTTACTTTTTTGTCTAGTCATTTCTGGTTTTCATTTGTTAAATTGAGGTCTTTGCTCCATTTGGAGTTAATTCTTGTGTTGGGTGAAGGAGATGAGTCTGCATACTCTTTTCTCTAAATGTTAATATCCATTACTACTAAGCATCATTTCCTGAAAATTCTGTTTCATTCAATTAGTGATTTGACCTCTTTACCAAATGCCAATGGGATATAGTTACATGGAGTCTTACCTGGATTTTACATTCAATTCCACTGATATATGTGTCTGTTTGTGTGCCAGTACCAATGTTGCATCCACCTTCTAATGGTTGGGACAAATACCCAACCAGAGGAGCTTATGAGACTAAAAGTTTTATTTCAGGCTTACAGATTCCAGGGAAAGCTTTATCATGGCAGAAAAAACCAGCTCACTTCAACATATATATCCTTAGGAAGGAGGGAGGGAGGGAAGGAAGGAGAAAATGAGAGAGAGAGAGAAAGAGAGAGAGAGATCACATAGCACCAGGAAGCATGAGCTGACTCTGAACATCACCTTAGGACTGGAATATTGATCCATCCCCATGACACACCAGCTCTAGCAGGGCTCCACCTACTGTAGAATAAGTAGGAAGCTTAATAAAAAATACCTGAAGCTATTGGGTTTTACATTTAAACCACTGAAACCATGATGAATTTATTTTTATAGGCATGTATATAACTTGAAATCAGTTACACTGTGATACCTCCAGCAGTATTCTTTTTACTGAAGATAGTTTTGGATATCCAGAATCTTTTGTGCTTCCATATGAATTTTAATTTTCTTACTATTGCTAAAGATGGCATTTGAAATTTTATTTGGATTGCATTGAATCTGTATATTGCCTTTGGTATAATGACCATTTATATCATAATTTTCTTCCAGTCCATGAACAGGGGAGATCTTTCCATTTTTCTGGTGTATTCCTTAACTTTGTTCTTGTGTTTTAATATTTTTATTACAGAAGTATTTCACTTTGCTGCTTGAGGAAATTCTAAGATACACATTTTTGTATGTGTGTCTATTGTGAAACATGTCATGTTTCTGTGATAGTCTTAATATGCTTTTCATTGGTATGTATACTGATATTTGTATGTTTATTTTATGCCCTTCCACTTATTAGAAGCTTTTTCTAGCTCTTAGAAGTTGTAATGGAGGTCAGGGGAGAAGAAAGAAGGAAGTGGGGAGATATAGCCAAAAATACAAAAGAGATGAATAAACAATATGGAAACATATTTCTTTATTGGGTAATTTAAAAACAATAATTTGAGCCTAGGCTATTTCAGGGAAATCCCAATGCCAAAGATGAAAAAAGAAACTCTTAGTGAAATTTTGATCAGTGAGGTGATGAGGCCCAAAATCAATTCCCATTATTGTTAATGCTCATGGTTCCCCACCAGAACTAGAATGTAAAACCCTGTTGCAGGTGAGATCACATGTGCCAGTTGATAGACACTGAAAAATCAAGCTGATACCAAGCTGCAAGCCTCCTCTCTGTTAGTGAAAAGCCATGGTGTTTGAAAGTTCTCAGAGGCTGCTGGGAAAAAAAGCCATTAGTAGTACTAGCTAGCATTGGGCTGTGTTCACTATACAGACATCCAGCAAGGGTAAGGAAAGTTTACAAGTGAAATAGTGGCATGAATCTTATGGGGGTAACCAACTACTCTCTGATTGGATTTGAGTCATACTACATGGAAGGAAATTCATAATTGGTACTGAAAACCTATTCAAAAATCTGTTACTTGGATGGTCATAAGCTCTAGAGGAAGCTACTTTTATTTTATTTCTACTTTTATTTGGCTTAGTGGATATGTACTGCCCATAAAATCAATCTCTAAATACTTGTGTTAATGCTCATGGTAGTGTTGCTCTCACTTTTAATCAAAGAAGCTTCTTTTCATTGACCAGTGGTGACTACTGGGGAGATTCAATATCCAGCCAAGAGCTGAGAAGTTACAGGCACATGCTCAATATTAAATGAGACATCTCTGTCATAACTGCCAAGACTGAGGAATCACTGTGGAAGTTGTGACAGAAACCATGTTAGAGCCAAGGAATTGTTTATTGAAAATGAGCTGGCTGTTATATTCATAACCTCAAAGTGGCTATGGTTAAATGTGAAGTATTAGACTCATCAATAAACCTTCATGAATGATAAATTATGTCAAACAATAAAAACAAAAGAAAAGCAAAAGAAGGAAATCAAAATAATATAAACAGTAAAAGGGGTGGTTAGATGAAGAAAGAGTTCTGGAGAAGCAGTATAGGGATGGAGACAAAAGAGAATAACGAAAGCAAATTATAATCAAAATATATTATGTACATATATAAAGTTATCAGTCAAGTTTTATTAAGGTTTAAAGCAAAAAAGACAAATGAAAAACTATGAAAACATAATTTGTCTGGAAATTAATTGTGATGTGAAACTGTGAAAATCAAATAATTGCAATTTTGCACGAAATATAAATATATAAATAAAATACCTAAAGAATGTGTGGATACAGGAAAGTGCATTGCTCTCAGCAATAAGAATCCTGAAGAGAAGAACAGAGGAAGAAGAAATGCATGCCCATTTTACTTTATTTATCTATCATCTAACTCTCTCTCTCCATATATATTCATGTTCTGCATCTCTGAGTCACTAAAACATTACATTTCCTCTTCCCCTTCCTTTTGGCCTGGAAATTGGATCACTGACTCATCTAGTTTTGTAGCATTTGGAGAGTGAGTGCTTATAAATGCAAGGGCTATTCAGAGTGGGGAAGTAGAAAATGAGAATTCAATGTAGCCATAGGTTATATTATCCCAGAAGCTCCTATACTGAAATGGTTGGGTATTTTCTGTTCTACAGGAGGAGGAAGACAAACATATACACTTTGATGATTGTGGTTAACAACACTGTATATTATACTTTCAAATTGCTAAGAGAGTATATCTTTAAAGGTTCTCATCCCTAAAATCATAGTTTGAGTTTACATACAGGTTTTTTAGTTTCGTTTATCCATATGTATATAAATTTTATGCATAATATCCTGTGGTGGTTTTAGTCAGTGTCTTTCATAAACTTATGTACTTTGTATCCTTGGTTCCAAGCTGATGACAATTTGGGAGCCTTACTAGAGGAGGTATACTGTTGGAGGAGGTCTTAGGGGTGTTATAGCCACCTCCTCTTTTCTAGAATCAGATTCACTTTCCTGTTGCTGTTTGCATCTGTTCTACCATCTTTCTGCTGCTGTCATGGAGATTCCCTTTGAGACTTTAACCAAAATAAACAACTTTTCTCCCATCAGCTGCTTTTGGGCAGGTGCTTTGTGACATCAATGAAAAGGTAACTATAGCATATGACATGAGTTATCTATCTACTTAGCTATCTCTCATCTATCTCTTTCTATCTGTCTATCTATCTATCCATCTGTGTGTGTGTGCATGCATGCATGTGCATGCTTGTGTATGTGTGCTCCATTAAATTTTTTTTAAATATTTGCTTTCCTGAGGTTTTTTTTTTTCTGTTTGTTTTTTGAGGTAGTGTCTTGCTCTAGTCCAGGCTGACCTGGAATTCACTATGTAGTCTCAGGGTGGCCTTGAATTCCTAGCAATCCTTCTACCTCTGCCTCCCGAGTGCTGTGATTAAAGGTGTACGCCACCACGCCCGGCTTGATGAGTTTTGAGTGTCCTCAGTGTCTATCACCATCTCCCTGTAGCTGGTTGTCAGGGTAGCAGTGAGTGTTACTTGTTTAATGTGCCACTTCCTCTGAAGTTGCCGAGAGGATGAAACTATAGTAGATTTATTACACACTCATGAAGGCTCAGGAAACATTGCAAAATAGGAGCCAGAAAGTTTTCAAGAACCACAGAGTCAAAAGAAGTATCTTAAGACATTGTCTCCCTCCCCCACAGGGACTGACTTTTGCATTCATGACTACAGAGTGAATACAAATAACTTCACTGAGGAGGAGGATCCTTCAGTGGACTGGGTTAGGAGATAGGGGATATGAGCATAACCTGATGGGAATATGGCCAACACACAAAACATTTATGCTATAAAGTTCATAATTAATAAAAATTTAAAAATTGTTAGATATTGCAGTATGATATGAATGTAGGCTGATAAGGCATGAGGCATAGAGTGAGGGCTGACATGCATACATAAGGAATAGGAATAAATCAAAGAGGAAGAGTGTTGCCTCAAATGACCAAAATCTGATTAAAGCAACAGATTTTCCATGCGCTCCAGAAGGGCCCCAGCTCTGCTCCTACCTTGATTTTAGTTATGTGTGACTGACTTAGAACTGCTGCCCTGAAAACCTGTCTAAAATGCATTTTGTTATTTTAAGACACTAAGTATTTGAAACATTGTAACAACAACCGAAATAAAGCATTATAAACTGTCATTAAAGAAAAACAAATAAAACCAGTGTATTCCCTAAAGAACAGATATCCCCATTTAAATGAATTATTATATGTATTACAATTAGTTTCTCAAATGTCCCACAAGGCCCATGCGTGAAAAGCCTATTCCCTATACTGGTGATATTGGGAGTTCCTGGAACCTTTGAGAGATGGGGTTTATGTTGCTACTTCTGGTCAAGAGGCAATGCTACTGAAAGGGATAATGGGGCTCAGCCCTCCTCTTCTGTTTCTCACCCAGAAAAGAGAGAAATAGGTCTCATCTACTCTGAAATCCCATTATGATGCACCATCTAACTGCAATTCAGCAACTGAGTCAACTGGTCATAGGCCGAAGCCATCAAAACTTAACTGAAATAAGCATGACTTCTTTATAGGTTGAATATATCAGCTGCTCAAGAAATTTATTATAATAACAGGTGATTGTAAACACCCCTACATTTTCCTATATCAATATCTAGTTTTATTTAACTCTATTTTCTAATCCAAGAAAAACTATGTTGAAGTCATTTGTCTTGAATGTGGCCAACCGTCTTCATCTGCCGTTTCCATCTCAGCAACAGCAATAGCTGATGATTCCATTTTGTAATGCCATGGTCTATTCAATCTTTCATTCCTTATCTCTGCTTGGCTTTCTCAAAGGTTTTAAGAATTCTGGATTAAAGGGTCAAATGTCCTTAGGTATGCTGATTTGAATGCAATGCCCCACTTGGGTTCATATATTTGAAAACTTGCTCCACAACAAAATGGTATGATTTGGCAAAGTTGAAGAATATTTAGGAGACAGATCCTTTCTGAAAGAAGTATGGAAATGCTCTCTCTCTCTCTCTCTCTCTCTCTCTCTCTCTCTCTCTCTTTCTCTCTCCTGCTGATGTGAAGATATGATTCCAGCTTCGTGCTTCTGCTATGTTTTCCTCACCATGATAGAGTACCCTTTGGGATGTAAGCAAATTAAACTCTTCACTTTCATAACTGGATTCTGTGGAGATATTTTGTATCAACAGCAAGAAAGGAATGGGTATACTGGGAAATACTGAAAATGGTAGATATGTGTGTGAATGTTTGGAGAGGAACCCGGCTGAATACTAGGCTATCCATGGTCCCCTACCAAAAAGACTGATACAGACGGCCCACAGAGGAGGATATCCAGCTGACCGGGGATAGGGAAGGGGGGCAGTGAGGAATTGGGGATAACAACTCATTGTTGGCCCACTAAACAATGTAACTCATTATGGACAATAAAAAAGAGTTAAATTGACCTATTATAGGTCAGTGTGATGTATACTTGGAAGAGCTCTTCAATGTGCCCTGGGTAGGATTTAGTTCCAGTTACTGAGAGTGATAGATAGCAAAATAAACATTGTAGTATTTACTGTCTTCTCTCTCTCTCTTTTTTTCCTGTCTTCCTCATATCTCTTTACAGGATCATCTGCTATGTTAATGTCCTACAATCATTATTAACAGATTCCACTACCAAGGGGTATAAATTAATTATTATGTAATGAAAGGGTGTTATATATATAACAATTTTAACTTTCATAAAGTATAAATAGTTAATAGACTAGGAGACAAGTAGCTCACATTGTTGGTGATTAAGGTGTGGTAGGTCACAGGCCTCCAAGAAGAGATAAAACACCCACATTGATTCATCAGGATGCCAGCTCACAACCTGCCTTTGTCCACTGTTCTCCACAATTCTCATGTCTACAATTTCCTTAGAATTTTGGCAGGGCTCCTACTTCCAGGCTTCTTTAGAACGTTGGCAGGTTCTCCTTGAGTCTATGCAAGCTCATTTCAGCTCTTGACCAACCAGAGACCAAAGATATGTTTCTGGTCACTTATCATATTCTATATAAGCATAGTACTGCGTTTCCAAATGAGTCATGGTTTGGATTTGCTCCACACACATAAAATCCACTGGAAGGCCAAGTGCTGACAGCATCTCTTTGTCGGTCTCCTCCCCACTTCTTTATGAGGAACTTTGTTCTATCTCCTCTATAAATCTTGATTATATACCCTACTTTGGATGCCTGACACTTGTCCTTCTTTGCCGTTTTACATGATCTGTAGATGAGGAGATTGGGATTCATGGGCTTAGTGAATTTTAGTGGCTGTGGAGTGTCTGCCACTCTACCACTAAAGGTTTGCCCACCCAGAACCAGGAAAGGCTCTGTCACTCTCTGAACATAATTGTGGTGGTTGCTGGTACTTTTCAAACTAATTAGTATGGCATAGAACAATTTACCAAATATTAGTTGACCTACACATTTTAGATGTGATTTACATTTATAACAAGGAACTTTGAGAGGAAAATAGGATATATTTCTCCATGTACATGAACCACATCCAATCAGTTGAAGGCTAAGAGAAAAGTGATATACAATCAGGAAAAGAAATTGTAGTATCATATAGGCTTTGAATTGGAGGTACAGATTGCTTTTTTCTTCACTGTAAATCCTGCTGGCTGACTTTGAATATTTCAGAAATACCAGCACTGATAATCTCATGAGAAATTTTCTAACCAAATCAATTCTACACACACACACACACACACACACACACACACGAGAGAGAGAGAGAGAGAGAGAGAGAGAGAGAGCGAGAGAGCATGTTTGTTCTGTTTCTCTATAAAACACTGATTAAAATATTAACAAGTAATTTTGGAGATTGAAAATTCTTATATTATTACATGGAAAATAATGGTCCTCTAAAGACATCTATGATCCCAAAACCTATGAATGTGACTAAAGTGAATTTGCAGATATAACTAAGAATAAGAATTTTGAGATCAGAGATTTGGATAATCAAGTTGAGCCCAAACTAGTCATATCAGATAATGTTTAACTTCCTTTAAGCAGAGGTTCTTTATTCAGGGAAGGAGATTGGAGAGATTAGGAGAGAGAAAAGGTTGCTGGTATTCAGTGATTGGAGCAAAGAAGAACCAAGCTGAGGATTATGCCTCTGTTTGAAGCTCAGAACTGAGTAATTATTCTTGAGTTTAGGTTTCCTCCCATTCTGCGCATGGCCCCTCATACCAGGTGGTGCCCTCAGCTTTCTCAGTAATTTACTGTATAAAAGCTACAGTTTTATGGTGTCGACTCATTATTAGTTTAGTTTACTCTATGAGCCCCCCATGCTCCCATTACCCCCTCCCATCCCCTCATTTCATTCCATTCCCCTTTACAAATTCTCCATTTACTGATGGATTTTCATAATGTTCCAGTTTAACATGGTTATGAACCACATACGAGGGAAAATTTGCGGCATTTGGCTTTCTGCTCTTGTGTGTGGTCACTAAGAATGATCTGCTTCAAGTCCAACCATTTTTCTTTAAATTTCATTTTGTTATTTTTTTTATTTCAGCTGCATAGAAATCCTCAGACTAGAGATCCCAGAAAAAAACGAGGATCACAAACAACAATGACAAGAAAATTAAATGGAAAGGATTCTTCCCTACAGTCTCTAGAAAGTACAGGCTTCCAGATGGTTTCATTTTATCTGTTTATAACAATGTTGTACTTCTGACCTACAGAGATGAAAGATATTTTTTAAAAATGTATTGTTTTATGCTACTTTATTTGAGGAAATTTATTGTGTCAGCAACTAAAAACCCAATAAAAGTGTCAGTCTTGAAATTTATACCATTTTCACCTTAGAAGTCAATTTTCTCAAATTAAATGTATCTATTGAATTTTATAGATATTCATAAGTGATAGAACTGGAGACCTTCCAATATTTCCTCATTCACATATACTAAAAACAGCTTGTAACTTTCCACACATGAAAGCTGAGAAACTATATTGTGGTGTTGAATATTAGATTAACAAGGAGTCTTAAAGGAAGTCATGATGCACTCTGAGTGTTGTCTGGGCTTTTCTAGGTACTATGATGTACAATGTACAGTCATCCCCACTGTTCACATGAGCCAGATCACATTACCCCTGCCCCTGGCCCAAAGCCACATCCTTATGAAACTTCAAAATGAAACGCATAAGCCCATTTATTTGTCCTTGTGATCATATTGTGGATGACACTAACTACCTATGATTTAATATCTCTGCATGCATCCCTCCATCAAAAGGGACTGGTTGCCAGGTGGATCCATTTTGGAGCATTGATTCAATGTGCAGGTTTTATGATAGAAGGACAGAAATGCATCCACCTCCTGAACGGTTGACCACACATGTGTGTGCTCTGCGTCAGTTGAGGCAATAGGAAAGCTGCCTGAGCAAAATCTTCCCAGGCATCAGCAGCAGACAGAACAACATGGAAATACAGCAGAGCTCAAGTACATGAGAAACACAAAAACTGAAGTAACATTATATAATGACATTAATTTTGTTGCTTAATCCTGTCCTACTTTTTAAAAATTTGTAACAGAATACTTTAACTTAATTTCAAGAATGATATATTACCTGATTTTTGGAGGGGGTTGATATATGGTCTCATTCTAGCCCAGGGTGACATTGAATTCACTATGTAGTGTCAGGGTGGACTTGAACTCATCATGATTCTCCTGCCTCTACCTCCTGAGTGCTGGGATTAAAGGTGTGTGCCACCGTGCCCTGCTCTGATTTGAAACTTTAAGGCCACAATTTGATAAACAGATTTAAATATAATAAATATTTATTGACCATTTCCATGCATGCACATAGGATTGCCTCCTTTTGCAAGCAAGTACTTTTTTTTAATCTTTATTATCCAAAATTAGAGCATGAACTATTAACCACTGAGTCATCTCCCGAGCTCCTCCATTGACTCCTTTTGTTAACCATTCTCCAACTGCTTCCACTGTAACTCTTCTGCTGAGGGCTTCTGTATAAAGATAATCACAGAAATAATTAAGAAAATGACAAAAGAAGTTATTGATTTCAATAAGTTAAGAGCTCTCCATTTGTATTTTACTAAGCTTCCCCTGAGGTACCATCTCAATCAGGAAGTTGGCCCTGATTCCTCAGGCTACTTATGTTGCCATAATACCATGTGAACACTCATGCTTAATAATTTAGCATCAGACAGAAGTTTCCATTAATGCATTTCTTATACCTAACTGTGCTGGGCTGCATAAAGGTAAGACTCAGCTACTAGTGTCATGCTTATAACAATATTTAGAATATTTTGTTTAAACTACTGTGACAAACTGACAGTTACGTCCTTTCTACTTGCCATGTCTACTTATACCAAGTACAGATGTCATCGGTACAAATCTTTAAAGTATATTACTGGCCCTTGATGTTTGCCTTGGCTGTCTATGGGTAATGAGACACACAGTGATTTAATGGATGGTGACACACTGAGCATTTAATCACTGGTTCAAGATTGTTTGATTTAGCTGCATGACTTATGGCATTATTTATCAACATACTTCAAAAGACTGAGAGCATATGATCTACATAATGCCCTCATAGTTCACACCCGAGAAGGCCATTTGCTTTCTGGATTTGCCTAGTCCAAAGACAGCAGAGTTGCTCATTCAAGGAGAATTATAGGAGACTAGGAAATTGCACATGAAACGACTTGAATCCAAATAAATATGTGAAAGGAAAAGGAAAATCAACAGAGTCCTCACCGAAAGGACGTTGCAAGACACTTGTCTTGTTAGAAAATTTTACCTTATAGTTTTTGGGTCTGAATTCTTCTATTTTTTGCATTCATTTGTTTTTATTGTTACTGCTATCTTTTTCCTTCTATTTCAAATGAAACAACTGACAAATTAAAATTCAGGTGATGGGTGAAAGGCAAGCTGTTCAGAGAGTTGCAATCCATGTCAACTTCAGTATTTAACAGTAGAAATCTCAAACTTTCAATTAAAACTTAATGGAATTATTACCTCTTTATAATCATTATGTTAGCCATAAATGAAAAGTTAGTCTCTTTGTTAAAAATTATACAACCAGGAAAGGTGGTATAACTCAGTGATTATAGTGGGATAAAGCCTTAGATAACAAGAAAAAATACACCAGCTAACAAACCAAAAAAAAAAAATCACATAAGTCTATAAACTGCACTAGTAACAAAAATGTAGGGGTCAACTGGATACAAATCAAGATGACAAAATAGTGCTAGGATTTCAGAGCACTAGATTAATTAAGACCCCCACACCAATAAAAGCAGATGGTTAGATATCTATGTTGGCCAAACACATGAATTCTTTCTAAAATTGACTCAATAAGGACCTCTGAAATTACATATGTATATGCATGTGTGACTCATGCTTTTTCTCTTTGTATACTCTTTCTGGTTTCTCTAATCTTTCTTACAGTTGTTTTGTCACAAGAAATTGGATGGTTATACCTTGGTTTTACGAAGTTTCATTTGTGCTGCTTATATACATACTTAAGCCTATATGGCTGGCAGAGTAATGATTAATTCCATTAATAATCTAAAATATTTCAAACTGTGAAAGTAAAACTTGAAAGCAAATAGTTACTGAATTAAATATTTTGAATTCATGCTTGAGAAGAGAACAAACCCAAACAAATTCATTTAGATCCATTTACCTTAGTTATGCCTCTCTAGTTATTCTAATATTTACTGCTTACTTAACTAAGCATCTCCGTGATTAAACAACGGCTTATATTTTTCTATAACTAGCTTTTTTTTTCTCCTTTCGACCTTCCAAATAGCCACAATGCTCACGAAAAATATCTTGCCATTCATAAGATTTCATGCCGGATGGTAAGCCTAGATTTCAAGGGCTTGAAATGGAATCAAATAATCCCTGTGTATCCTAATTAAACCTTTAAAATCAGTGAAATAAAGGTTGAACTAATAATTTTCAAACATATTTAAGAAAAAATAGCTTTATGTTTCGTTTCTTTTCTAAATAAGATATTAGTGCTGCTTGCTCTTTGAAGATTTATATTAATACAGTATTTTTTTTTAAAATCATGTGACTTCATTTAGAGCAAGCAATTAATAAAGAATCATCATCAATGACACTCATGATGAAGCAGCTGCTGCCACAGGTGACTATGATTATTTTACTTCTCTGCCTTATCTGCCCTGATCTGTCAAGGAAAACTAGCCTTATCTTGACTTGGCCAAATGTTAGTCTATCGCCTCTCCCTGGGTCTTGGATCTTGACTCACCTTGAACCTAAGCAAGCAGAAGAAATTAAAACATCTCTCCTTCCATGACCTCTCCAGACTGCTGACTGTCCTGAGGGCAGGGACATTACCAGGCCAGTTGTCTGATCAGAGCTACCTGCTCACCTCATCCCTCACAACAATCTCTTCTAGCCTAATTTTCTTCTCAGGTCATTTCTGCTTTTGAGGAAAGCATAGACTTTACCCTCCAATGTTTTCCCTAATTTCATGATCTCCCCTTATTACAGGACATATAAATCTATTAATATATATCCGGATATGATTTAGATTTTAGTCTCTGGGCTTTAACCAGAGAGATCTTAGGGTTTGGAAGCTATATAGTCCTCAGCTTCAAGGAGGACAGACAGCAGACAGCAGACAGCAGCAAGAGTTCGCTTCCAGTCACATTTCTGCGGTCTAGAGTGTACAGATACTCAGGTATTGGCCAAATCATAGTGCTTGGGCTTAGGATATGAGAGACTAGGCTTTTTTGGCTAGGAAGCTTCCCAGACCTCTTGCAGCATTCAGGGGCCACAATTTCTCATCTTTAGATTTGCACAGATCTCTTGTGTTGGCTGCCTTTGCTCCCCATATTTTATGCCACAGCTGCTCTCTGGAACTCTTTGGCTGCCCCTCACAGCCTCTGTGATTGCTACCTTCTCTGTGCTGACCACACTATTGCTCCACCCTGTGCCCCACATTTCCACATGTCTAGCTCAGACCACTCTACTAAAGGCAGAAATAAAAGTAGGCAATAGAAGACTACACACAAAAGCTTTGTGTTAGGCAAAATGTTGCAAATCCACAGGAAAGTAACAAAGGATGTCTTCCACCTAGCTCACATATTGAGCCAGACAACCTACTTATTTATCTAGAGAAAGGATGTAGCATGGCTCTCTGAACCAATCAAGATAGTATTTGATGCAAATAGAAGGCTTCCACCTGCAATGGCCTAGTCTTTCATGCAAATGATAGACCCTCACCTGAACCAATCACAGCAACTCCTCATGCATATAAATAATGTGCTTAATGTGCTTTCATCAGTCATCAACTATTCTTTCTCTCTCTCTCTCTCTCTCTCTCTCTCTCTCTCTCTCTTCCTCCTACCTGCTGGATATGTGTTCAGGTTTTATAGAGTTCACCAAGGCTGTGGGGGCTAAATGTCCAGCACAAGCTGTTTCAAACAACTGTGGCTAGAACAGTTCCTTCTGAAGCCAGCATTGTGATTCAATAGCAAACTAACCAAAGAGGACTCAAAGCAGCTGGTGCTGGAATTCAGGAAATATGTTTGGCTGATAGGCTATGGATCCTTTACTTAGATCAACTAAGGCAACAGGGTAGGGAGGACAATTACCAAATGTGGTATTTCAAAAACTCACTGCTTTAGAGAGTGATCTGATGTGAAGGTAGTGCCTGGACAGAGATCAGCAAAAGAAGAAGATACCCTGAGCTCATTGGACTGCTGTCCTATGAAAAGGTGAACTTTGAAGACAGACACATGCACACAAGGAAACAGCATGTAGAGATAAATGTAGACCATCTAATTTATAAGCTAAGATTTCAGATAGAAAACCACCATGAGTAAGAAGTGAGCCGTGGACCATGATATTCCACAAAGTCCCCAGAAGAAGACAACCTTGCTAAGCCCTCAGTCATGGACAAATAAATACCCATATTATGAATCAATAGATTTTATTGGGCAGATCACCTGATTTGTGATACTTTATTAAAGAACCCCTAAAAGACTCATTTGTAAAGTATATAATAAATTATTGACTTTATTAGATCCTAACAAGTTTAAATTCAACCAGAAGTATTCACTTCTTCAACAAATTTTGATACCGCTTAACTCATTAAAGCAAACACAAAATTTAGAACTTCTTACTTGTTAGGATGCTTTGCAATATGTGTCTGGTAAGAAAAAGGTAAATTAAAAATTATCTTTAGTTATCATACAAAGTAATGTGTTTCATTGTCATAGTTTCATTTTCATATATATTGTATCATGATTTTCTCTCCATTTCTACCTTTATCTCTGTTCCTCCTGTACTTTCTCCTTCTATCAAGTATTGCACATGTCAAAGTTGAGGGAATCATTTTTTATAATGTTTATTATATTTATACTTTTCCACTTGCTTAAGAAAGAAGGTTCATATAGTTTTCTTATGTTAACATTGATGATGATCTTAATATTTATCGTAACTGCTACTTTAAGATTAGCATGTTTTAATCATTTTTCAAAGTTATCTTGTGAGGTATGTCTGAATGCTTATATTTTACATTTTAGATACCTGCTCTAAGATATAATAGCAAGGAGGAAGCAAGGCATTCACCCAGTGTTTTCAAGTATTATAATGTCAGTAACTGTCCACTCCTCTATGAGATTTTAGTACATGTTGTGACAGAATAATTCTTCTACTTGTATTTCTATACATGAATATCATAATGACATGATATATTAGGTCACATGGCAAATGGAGAACTAACTTCGTAGAAGGTATTAAACCTAACCAGGTGTATTTGATGCAGAGATATTGACGATAATTATTTGGGTGGACACATTGCAGTGGCAAAGGATCTTTAGAAGTGGAAGGAAGATGCCTCCTGAATGCAGTAAGCAGTTTATTAGTCTCATACCAGAAAAACCACAGGTATACAACTATGGCAGAAAGTCACAGTGACCACAGGACATATATTTGACAAAAGAAGAAAGGTGTCAAACATCAAGAAATCATGATGACCTCTAGAACTAGAAGACATGGAAACCACTTCTCCTTTATATCCTGAAGGAAGAGGCTAACCCTGCAGACACCTTGATGATATCCAGTGAAACTTCTGTTGAATTCTGACAAATAGAGCTATGCCATCAATGATATATTGATGTTGTCTGTAGGTCCTGTGTATCCATTTCCTGTGAGTGGCACATGACCATTGCTACCTGGAGTCTGAACATCTGTGATCACCTGGGTGAGGCCCTCATGAGGCTGGGCTTATTGACAAACCCCATGGAGGGATGGAGAGGCGGCTCACAGAAAGCACAAGAAGAGTCTTCAGGAGCTCCTGAGGAGGCCTCTCATTCTTTTGCTTCCCATTTCTTCAGCAGCATAGCTGCCTAGAAGTTGACTAAGAAACATCTCTGTGATATGGCTGCCTTTGAGTAACCTCAGTCAAACCATTGCCTCACCAAACTGGACTTGGACAATGTAGTAGTTACCTTCTCTTTGTACAATACACATAAAGGAGTGGATGGAAGGGTTTATTTCAGCTTACAGCCTCGCAGGGAAGCTTCTTCATGGAAGAAAACTCATGCAGCAATCAGGAAGGCCTCAGATGGTGGAAGTACTCTGAAATAAACTCACTGGCAAAGGCAATCTGGGCTAATAAACCTCAAGATTGCCCCCCAGTGACACACTTCTTTTTGCAAGTTTCTACTTTCTAAATGCCACCAACTAGGAACCAAGTACTCAAAACACAGAGGAATACAGGAAACATCTCATTCAAACAACCACAGAAAGAAGTTTGTATTTCACTGGTTGTTATCTTCTCTCTCTTAAGGATGGAAAGATATCTTCCAGGAAAAAGGCACATTTCAATAATTCATTTCTTGGGAACAAAGATTTGTTTCTAGCTTCCTGGCTGGAGGAGGTGTCACCTTAGCCTAGCGTCCTAGGGTATTTCCAAGGTGGATGTAAAATTCCAGTGATAAATATGCCAAGATCAGTCAAAGCTCAGGTCTGGAGCTGCTGCTGTTTGGTAGTTAGATTGATGGAGGTGATGGGTTTCTTTCTCTGCTTGGATCTGTGAAAGGAGGCCAGCCTTTTTCTTCATTATTGAACTTCCCCTGGATCTGTTACTTTAATAAATATTTTCCTCCCAATACTGTGCCTGGTTTGGAGATTCATCCAAGCTGTGTGTGGCTGACTGACACTGGGGATTCTTTCTCAGCTTGTAGGAGTCATTTCTCATGGCATTTTCTATGTTACTCTAGTACTTTTAGGAACTAGAAGCTTCCTACCTTGTGCATCTCTCTGACTCATCTGGTGTACATCCATTTTCAGGCATCCCCAAGACTGTTCTGGGCCCACCTATACAAAGAAATTCTATCTCGAGGTCAGAAACTATAATATGATCTTAAATAGTTCACCTATTCATGTATTTAAGGGATTAGTTCGTGGACCATTTTTGTTGACACATCAATATACTTATCACACTATCATAAGCTTAGGTTATTTTTAAAATATCATGTAACTGTACATTTTAGTTTACATGTGGGTCTGTTGAAATACCATTGAGTTGCCTGGCAGAATTAATTCTTTTTACCAATGCCAATTTTATGTCTATGAAAATTCTCAAGTTATTTTAAGCAGTTGACTAGGTCTATGATTGCTAATGTTTGTGTTTCATAGAATTTATTGGACATTTATTAATTGTGGCCCCAGTATTGTAATGTGTTTCTGCAGGATTTTACAGTGTTCTTTATAATAAAACATTTTAAGACCGATTTCCCAGCAAGCAATAATATGACTAATAGATAAAGCCTATTCTTCTTTGACTTAAAAAGACTAATATAATTTTCAAATGGTAAAAGGATTCATGCAGGCACAGAGCTAGGTTTCACAAGACTCTTGAAACTCAATGCTAAAAACAAGATGCTCTTAAAAAAGAATACTTGCCAGCTAAAAGGAAACAGATTCCTCCAGGATGTTTACAAGAACTCATTTCCAAGCCAAAAATTGATGGACTCCACAGAGAAAGGAGTACAATGGTTAAAACGTATGCTTCTTAGAAATAAACACCCTTCTTATTGTGGGAGTTTTATTAAGTGAACAGAATTGATTCTCTTTAAACATGGTGTGGTCCCATTCTTCCAGACAGTGGCAAATGGAACATTCAACAATGAAAAGATGTACACAAAGAAAAGTCATTCTCCCAAGGCCATGGCCATATGGTGTTATTTCTGTGAATATGCAAGTTTTTCAGTGTTATATTAGTCCTTTTAGATATCAAGATAACTTTTCTTAATTTTATTTAACACTTTTTAAGAGTATTTTTGAAATTGAAAAAAAGCATTTCCATGGCTTTAATTAGAATATTTTGATAATAAATACAAGAAAAGAAGTTAAAAAAGAGTTAATAAAATGAAATTGCATATTTTTCCATTGGATTTTCCTTCTACCTCATAGATGATTGTCTACTACTCATCTGCCTTTTGCTCTGAGAAGCTGATCTCTGTGAATTTTAGAACCAGGACATTGGGCTCTCAAGATTGGTTTGTTGAGTTGGGCTTGGGTCCCAGGTAGAGAATGGAGGAAGGAGACCAATATTCTTCTTGCATCCTCAGTAGGATGTGAAGATCTGGAATTTCTTCTTCTTCTTCTTCTTCTTCTTCTTCTTCTTCTTCTTCTTCTTCTTCTTCTTCTTCTTCTTTTGTTCACACAAAGTTTCTACTTTAATTAACGAAATAAAAATATTCTCAAAGTCAAAAGCAGGAAAAGGATCTTCACATGAAGTTCATAGATGTTAAGAGTGAGTGACTTAGATGGTATGAGCAGAAAATGCCTTATCATATCAGGGAAGGGGTATTGGGTGCTGGAACCCATCACTGAGAGGGAGACACCAAGAGCTCTTCACACAGAAGGTGCCACTGACTTTCAAAGAGGAATCCAAAGGACATGGAACATCCTTTAGTCTTTAATTTCCAAAGCCTCAAGTGACCCTCCAAGGCCCACCTGAGCCAGGCACTGTCATAGACCCTCTGTGACTCTTGGTCACTGCCAGCTGTGACTGTTCCATATCCTCTATGACTTCATGGGTGTGTCATAGTGAGGGAGGAGGCCCCCCAGCAGATATAAGGGGGCCAGTGCCCTCCCTGGATTAGTCCTCCTAGGTAGAGAGGTCAGAGTAGAGAGGAGAGAGCACAGAGGAGTGAGTGGGTCCAGACTCAGGAGAGGTGGTGAGAGTTGTGCGGATTATTGAGAGGAGAGAGAGCAGAGGGGGTAGATGGGGCAGGAGAGAGAAGAGAACAGGGGAGTACAGGGGAGAGAGAGGAGAGGGGAGTAAAACACAGGGAGGAGAGGGGAGGACAGCCAGGAGAGGGAAGAGGGAGGAGGTGGAAGAGGGGAGATGGGAGTAGGGAAGAAAAGGGGACAGAGGGGAGGAGAGGGGAGAAGAGAGGACAGGAGAGGAGAAGGGAGGATGGGGAGAGGGGAGAGAGGTGGAGAGGGCAGGACAGGGGAGAGATGGGAGAGGGGAGGAGAGAGGAGAGATGAGAGGGGAGAGAGGGGAGAGGGGAGAACAGTGGAGAGAGGGGAAGGCAGAGGGGAGAGGGGAGAGGGGAGAGATAGGAGATTTGTTCCATCAACTATATGTGCCTTTTTTGAATTTACTTTCTGGTTTGGTTCCTTTGGGTCACCTTTGATGTGGAGTTTCTGTTTTTACTGGTTTAGTTTCTTTTTTGGATTTTGACTTTTTCTTTTGTTAACTACATCTTTCATTTTCAAGTTTTTCTTTTATCTTTATTTTGTGAAGCTTTTTTAAAAAAATAAACCTTTATTATCCATAACTAGATACATTGAATGAGCAAATACTTTGTTGATGTCCCCAATTCCCCCTCCCATTTCCCTCTTCCCTGTCCCCAGTCAGCTGGATATCCTCCACCATGGGGAGTCTGTATCAGTCCATGGGGTAGGAGGTTATGGATAGCCTTGGAGTCAACCCGGTTCCACCTCTCCTTTGTATGTTATAACTGATGGGGGCTATGTCTCTGGATATTCTCCCCCACCATGGCTCTTACAATCTTTCTCCCCTTCTTCTGCTCAGATCCCTGAGTCGTGGTGGGTGAGTATTAAGGCTGCTTTATCTGGAGTTTCTAAGGCTGATTAAGTTAAGGTAGGAAGCTAATTACTGCCAATAACTTAGCATGGAGTAAGGTTGTATATAACTGATAGTAATCATTTCTGCATCAAATGGTGACCTTATTAACTCCCACAACTTTAAATGCACAGAAGATATTCCACTGGGGTCTGCAGGAAAGATCTGTAGCTTTACGAGAAGATCAATATTAGTACTGATTTCATTCTACTCAAAGAGCCTCTATCTACATGGAAATGAGGCTCAGGTACAGTTACACTGCTTAAAATTTTTATTTAAAAGTGATGCACAGTCTCTCTTTAAAAAGTAAATATGTTGTTTCACTAAATTTCTATAGAAGGATTTACTTTAGAGGAAAAAAATGTCTGTATTTCAAAATAATTAATATTCTCCATTGTCAGTTTAGAATTCATTTTTTCTTCAACACATTCATGGAAAAATTTTTGGATGATGTATAATGTCTTTTTGTGACTAGAAACGTTTTGTTATAGATGGTATCATATTCCACTTTATAGTCATCTCGACTTAACACTCTTTTAGGTCTTTGTTTGCATGGTGAATTTTTCAGAGTTAATATGGAAAAATCTGCAAGATGTTTTATTCATTGAAACAGACAGGGTGTCCGGAAAATGCTACTCCTTCTGCAGAAGAAGAAAGGTGTGTATCTATGGACATAAGTTTTTATATGCAAGCAAATTTTAGGAAGCTTACAGTATAATTTGTATCAATCCTACTCCTTCTGCAGAAGAAGAAAGGTGTGTATCTATGGACATAAGCTTGTATATGCAAGCAAATTTTAGGAAGCTTACAGTATAATTTGTATCAATCAGGATACAAACAAGAAACAGATGGTATTCTCAAAGTAGGATAATTTGAGGAGGGTTTATTTACAGAAAGATTAATTACCAAAGTGTGGATCGGTATAGAAAAGTGAAAAAAAAAAGGATTGTGAAAGTTTCTTGACTATTAACAGCAGGACTACCATCACTTCTGAAATAGCGAGGAGGAGGAGGAGAGACCTCCATATTCTAGAAAGAAGAATCAGGTTGTCTTTTAAGGAATGAAGAAATGAATGAAGGACTGCAGTCCTTCTCACACTGAGGCAGCCAGATGGATAAGAGCACTGATCTCCTTTCTCCATTCTCTATCCGGAACTCAAGCCCAACCCAATAAACCAAACTTGAGAGCCCAAATGTCCTGGTTCTAAACTTCACAGAGATGAGTTTCTCAGAGAGAATATCAAATGAAAAGTGGTAGACAATCCTCTGTGAGGTAGGAGGAAAAGCCAATGGAAGAAATATTCAATGCTTAAGCTAGCTGCACTGGGAGTTTTATAATGTATTCATTGTAATGAATAACAATCCCCTCCAGAGATGTTTTTACATTTATAGCTCTTGGTTACTTATTAAAACTGGCTCATGATATGTGTTTGCTACTAAAGACAAAGCTACATAGTAAATACCATCTTTTAGAAACCCCTTCATGATTCTTTTTTCCTGGAATTTAGTTATATCATTAAATATGGAATTATGCCAGATAAACAAAACATTTTAAAATCATATAAAAGTGACACTAAAGTGGTGAGGAATCTGTTCTATTTATCTTTTGAAGGAAGAGGATTTGCTCATGTCTCAAATCTATCAAAATATTTTAAAAGAAATAAAACAAAGTTATTTTATATGTAATATGATTTCTGAATGATTAGCAAGAATATCTTAGAAATATTGTTTTGTATGTTAAAATGTCAAGTAAGAAGCTGATTCTAGTTGTGTTGATAAATCAGTGTCTATGTTTGGTTTATGATTTTATGACCAAATACCTGCTAATAGCCAGCTGTGGGCACATAGCCAGCTGTGAGCACATGAAGAGATCCTGAATGATTATCATCACATGAAAGAAAGTAGAAAGAGGGAGGTGGAGAAAAGGAAGAGAGAGAGAAGGAGAGAGAGAGAGAGAGAGAGAGAGAGAGAGAGAGAGAGAGAGAGAGAGAGAGAGAGAGAGAGATCACTTCTCCTAGGAAGTCCTTGCATAACACAGCTTCTAGGAGGGACAAAACTTTCAAACAATAGCAGTCATAAAGCATGGGATATCATACATTTTCATGAAAGAGACATGTGATAACTTGGTTGCAGACCCCACTTTCTTCACCTTAATTATGTATGCACTTTTGACAAATCATCTAATTCAGCTAGCTATTCTTAGACTAGAGAATGAGTGTTTGTGTGTGTGTGTGTGTGTGTGTGTGTGTGTGTAAATAAAAATTACGATTAAAACTCTTTCTTAAAGAGGCTGAAGTGAGGACATGGTGGAACAGTATCTGATTTTAAAGCACTTGAGTTACATTTAGACAGAACAGATTCATGCTCCTCTCTCTCTCCTCCCCTCCCCACTCTCTCATCTTCTATACTCTGCCTTCACACTTGTTTCGGCCCAGAGATGAATACATCCCAGCCTTGGACTTACTGTGTGGTCCACTGTCACTTCTACTAGATGGCATCGACTTCCTCTGGGTTTACTCATGTTAAGTAAGGAACAACAGTGATACTCTTTCAGTATTGAGTTGACATTACTAACTTTGTTCACTGCATTAGACTACAAACCACATTTTACCAAATCTCACCAAAAGTGGCAAGTAAGCACCTTTTGTTCTTTTATAAATTGTTTATAAATAGAGAGACAGAGACATGGACAGAGGCAGAGAGAGAGACAATGGGCATGTCATAGCTTCCTGCTACTGCAGATGAACTCCAGACACATGCACCGTTTGTGCATCTGGCCTCACAAGAGTACTGGGAAATTGAATGTGGACTCTCAGGCATTACAAGGAAGTGTCTTCAACCCCTGAGTGATCTCTGCAGCCCCTGATTTTTTTTTGTTACTTTGGAATTCTAGGACCATTAATTTATTTCTCCTACTTTCTAATCTCTCCTTTGTTTCTTCTGTTTTACAGATTACACATTTAAGCTTCCTTTTTTAATTTGGAGCTTTAATATATGAATATATTACAAATTGGTGACAATCTCATTGTCCTGTTATGGTCACTATCCTCACCATTACCCCTTGGACCCCCTTTTGGGGGGAATAAATAAACTCTTTAGGATTATGGATGTAGCAGTCCATTCCTGTGGGGAGGACAATGCCTCCCAGTACACACTCCCTCCCTGTGGCTCTCACATCCTCTCTGCCCCCTCATCCAAAATATTCCTTGAGCTTTGGAGGACTGTTAGAATGCCTCCAAAGGGCTGTGTCCCTGGCAGCCTCTGATTTTCTGTTTTGATATGTTTTGAGGCTACTCAGTGTCTTCAGTCATTTCTCCTTGAGAGCAGCACTTGGGTTTAACCTTCCTCGTCCTCTGCGGTGTTTCCTGGAACTTCCAAGATATGACAGACTTGAGTCTTCCCAGTATTCACCACTATCTCTTTATCTAAGGGTGAGAGTAACATTGACCAAAGATATAGTTTATAGATGTGTTGATGAACATAGCCCTCCACTTGGCCAAAGAGTGGTGGAAGTTTCCCTCTGTGGTCTCATCATTCAAATTCATGGGCAATTCATTTGGTTCTCAGTGCCAGACATGAATTTTCCCCAACTGAGATAGCCTTAAAGCCGATCAGAGATCATTTGATTGTCCCTATAATATATGTGCCAAGGTTGCACCAATGGGTATATATCACCTGGCTGCTTTGTTTTGCAACTTTCAGGACCCACTGCTTGTTCATTCTGGAGTAACTTTCATACCACCTCATCTCACACCGTGACAGCCAGCTGGCAAGGAACTGGCTTCCTTTTAGTGCCAGATAGATTTATCACTAGCATAGGCTGTTGTCCAGAAACAACAGCCTATGATGTCTTCAGCAATAGGGTCTTACAGTCAGCTTCTTGTGGGTAGCCAAGTACTTTGGGAATGTCCTGCATTATTTTCAGGGCCTCATGGACCTCTCTGACTAACAGCTCCCTGTGGTTTCTCCCCCCGGGCAGCGCCATCAGCCACCAGAGAGAGAAGCTGGTTGGAAGCTGCAGCTGTGGGCTGCTGCTTGCTGTCTCAGGGGGGTTCCACAGAGCTGGGGGTGGAGGAGAGGACGCTCTTGGGACACAGATGCAAGCAGATGTGTATTGTGTATCCATGTGTCATTTATTGAATGGGGAGAGCTTACATTTATAAAGAAAAGAAACCAGGAGGATGAGGAGCAGGGGAGGGCAAAGGGATTGGTCAGGCAGGGTGGTGAGTGGGCATCCTGCAAGGGGATAGGTGAGTGCAGACAACCTGTGAATATCTAATTTGTATAACTGGGAGGGCTGAGCAGTGGGAAGTACGTGATTCTAGCCATGGTTCCGATGGGGATGGTTACAGAGAAATTTGTCACCAAATTATTGCAAAAGTGGAAAACATGGTTAATAAGTTTTTTTTTTGTGTGTGTGTGTGTTCTCTCCTGTCTGAGCAGTTGCCCAGATAAAGTGAGAGTAAATGTCCACAGTCACAAAAAAAGCATTTTTATCGACCAAATTCAGGAATATGAGTAACATCTATTTGCCAAAGGGCATTGGCTTTAAGTCCATGAGGGTTTGTGCCCATTGCTTGGATTGCAGGTGTCTTAATTAGAGAAGCACAAGAGTTGCATGTTTTTATTATTCTTTGAAGCTGCTGCTTAGGGATGAGGGGAATAGTGATTCTAAGCCTTTGAGATTAACATGGGTATTAGTATGGAAATCTTTTGCTTTTTCTAGGGTTGTCATTAGAGCTGTGGCCACGGGAGGTTGTATTTCTCCCTGTGAAGCCACTGAATCAGCTAAAGCATTTCCTTCAGTTAAGGGTCCTGGCAGAGGGCTGTGGGATCTGTTATGTTGTATATATAAGGGAGCCCTCCTTTTTGAATATTATCGGTAATTTCAATCACTAGAGGGGAGAGTGGATTTTCATCTAAGTGGACAAATGATTGAGTAAGACAGGGGAAAAGATTGATAGCATAAATGCTATTGGAGGAAAGATTAAGAGGGCCATCTTCTTCCTGAAGGGCCATATAAATAGCATATACTTCATTATATTGAGGGGATTTGTCAGGGAGCTTTTGAAAGTAAATTTTTTTGGGGGGTTGGTCCCTGTCATTATATAGAACTGCAGACCCTCCCTGTTTGCCTCTATCTGTGAAGTTGGTTGGTGCATCTGGAATTGGATTTTTAGAGAAAGGTGAGGTGGGAGCCAGTTTGGGAGAGGTAGAGCAAACATCCATTTTTCATTTGGGTAGTGATTATCTATTTGACCAGGGAAGCTTAATAGGCTGATTGGAAACTTGGAGTGATTTTTTTAGTATCACTGTACCTCAGGGATGGAGAAAGGCGATATTATAACATCAGGTCCCTTGCCTAATGTTTGAAGAGCCTTATTTTGTCACATTTTAAACATACCTGCCAGTGCATCTATTTTTGTAAGAAACCTAGGGCACCTCCAATGGATGTGTGGAGCCATTCTAGGACCACCTGATGTTGATATAGAGCTCCCATGAAAGTTGGGGAGGGGTTAAATATGAGAAGTTGAACTGGCTTTTTGGACTCATATCTGGTAAGGACATATTTTGAAGTTTACTGTTTATTTTGTCTAGTGCTTGTTTGGCCTCTGTATTTAAAAAGTGAGGGGAGGAGGGATTTTGTCCCCTTTTAACATATTAAAAAGTGGCTGTAAGGTTTCCTAAGAAACTTTGTAGGGAAGCTAGAGTTAACTTTGAGGGAAAAGAAAGGATGGGTTTTAGAGGTCCTGTTGAGTTTAAGGAGAGTTCAGTTCCTAAGAATGAGATTGGTGGGATGAGTTGAATTTTGTTTGGGGCAATATTAAATCCTAGTGAAGTTAAAGAGGGCATTAATTGATCGTTTAATTGGGTTGGGGATGTGGAGGGGTCTCCACAGACAAGAATATAATGACAAATATGAAGACCCTTGTCTAAGTGAGGCTTTAGAGCCATGGCCTCTGTTTCCTGGAATATGGGAGGGCTGTTTGCCATTCCCTGAGGGAGTACCATCAACTGGCAATAAGGGGGATTCCTGAATAGTACAGACGTGAGCCTGTCCGCAAGTTTCAGGGGTTCAGAAACTCACCCTAAAGGCTCTTACTGGGCCATTGTGTGACTGTCTTGATTCCAGATAGAGACTATGATAGAATGGTCACTTGCCAACACAGGGAGGCTGTCGGGGTCAATCCTTCGAGCTAAAAGCCTTCCTTCTCTGCTGAAGAGTAGCCTCAGCCAAGAGAAATCAGTTGCTTCTTAGCCTTAGGAAAGTCCCTCACAATGGTGTGGACCGAAAACAAAGTACGAAATAGGACTTTGGAGTCGAGATCCCAGATTTTCCCTTGCGAAGGCGGACATATATGTCCTGAGTATAGCAGAGGTGAAAGCTGTTCAGTCTGTGGATGCCCCACATTCAGGGCACCAATCTGTTGTTTCTCCTCCGGGCAGCGCCATCAGCCACTAGAGAGAGAAGCTGGTTGGAAGCTGCAGCTGTGGGCTGCTGCTTTGCTGTCTCAGGGCGGTTCACAGAGCTGGGGGTGGATGAAAGGATGCTCCCAGGACACAGACACAAGTAGATGTGTATTGTGTACCCATGTGTCATTTATTGAATGGGGAGAGCTTACATTTATAGAGAAAAGAAGCCAGGAGGATGAGGAGCAGGGGAGGGCAAGGGGATTGGCCAGGCAGGGTGGTGAGTGGGCATCCTGCAAGGGGATAGGTGAGTGCAGACAACCTGTGAATACCTAATTTGTATAATTGGGGGCCTGAGCAGTGGGAAATATGTGATTCTATCCACGGTCTGATGGGGATGGCTACAGAGAAATTTGTCACTCAGTCTAACACCCATTGTCAGTCTTGCTGAGATGAGAATGCTGGGTTACTGTGGCTTGCTTAGGGGGTCAGGAGTTTTAGGGTTGAGGGTGAATATAGGGAAACACCAACTGAATTTTCCGGGGTTTCAAAACCTCATTCTCCAACACCCTCTTAACCCTTTGTCCTCCATGTCCTATTTAGCAATACCAACAAGCAATGCCCAACAGCTCACTGTGGGGGAGTGACCCAATTCTGGTACTACAATACTGCTTTTATGTAGTAATAAAATTAATTCTCACTTTCCTTACCACACAGAGACAGAAAAAGAAAACAACATTATATGCTGATATTCTTGATGAACTTAGGTATAAAAATTCTCTACAAAATTCTTACAAATCAAATCCAAGAACTCAACAAAACTATTATCCACCCTAATCAAGTAGGTTTCATCCCAAGGATGCAGAGAAGATTTACCATATGGAATTCAATAAAATAATACATCATATAAATAGACTAAAAGGACAGACATCACATGATCATCTCCATAGATGCATAGTGCCCTATCATAAAAATGTGGAGTGATTTTATGCAAGCCTAGGTTCATGCCTTTAGTTCACATTTCTCATTTGAAAGAACAGTTTTGCTGCAGCAGAATTAACACACAAAGCTGCATGCATTTAAGTGGACAACTGGATGGGATTCTAAAGGATACCATGTGTAGACTAACTTCATGAAAATCAAGAGAGGAAGCAAGTGTATCCTCCAATGCAATGTTTCCTGGTTTTTTTTTTTTTGTTTGTTTGTTTTTTGTACTGTGATTTCTCCCTCTTGCTTAGCCAGCCTATGTGCTGGCCCTCCCCTCCAAACTGGTTGGTTTATCCAAAATAGATTTGTCTGTGCCTTTGGACTTGCACTGCACACTTTATCTTCAGACTTTCCCAGAGTTGTTATTTGAATCTACCCATTCAGCTGAGTATGTGTATGACTATCAGTGATGCATTCTTGTTATTACTGAATATTATTTTATTCCCCCATTGATATGTGGACCAATTCAAATTTGCTCATTAAAAATAAGCATGAACATTCTATGTAGCAGACACATTTTCAGTCACTCTGTGAGCTAATGAGCCACATTCCACATTTAACCTTTCAAGGTCCACATTTACCATTTCAAGAAAATAATAATGTATGTTCCAAAATGATTGCAATATTTTAAAACCTTTTTCTTTTACTTTCTGTGTCTGTGTACATGTATATGTGTATATATGTGTGCACACCTGTGAGCTCATAGGTTTTCATGTAATGTAGTGCTCACAGGGAAGTCAGAGGACCACCTAGCAGGTCTTTCCCCCTTCATTTGAGACAGTGTTTCTCTTCCTGTTTCCATTTCAACCCTGATTAGCCTATGGGTTTTGTGATTCTCCTGGCACTACCGCCCATGGCCATAGTTATACTGTGCTTTCAGACATGTGCACCACTTTGTGCCTGGCCTGAATTAAACATGGGTTGACAGGCCTGTAATTACCTTTAACTGCTTAGTCATTTTCCTTACTCCCTGAGCATAAGATTTCACATTACCTCCAAATATGTATGAAAATCCCATATTATGTCTTCACATGTGATTGATAAATATAATTAATATCTAATGCCAAAGCTAGAAAAATGTTTTATAAAAGAACTAAAAGACAATATATTTATGCATTTTGATATGAATGTTCTCAATTAAAACTTTGCAAGTCAAATCTATCTTCTATATAAAGATTATGTCACATGACCAATTTGGAAGTAAAGGTTACCCCATCAATTTCTGTCTTTCGTCTCTTCCATTTCCCTCTTCTTCCCTTCCTTTCACAGAGTCTATTCTCATGCAATTCCTTAGCATGTATGATATTTTTCATTTTTCCAGGGGAATATATGTAAATATAAATAGATGGTAGAAATGGCATTACTCTTTTCATGTGCTGTTTTACCTTTGTTCCATTGTGGCTGATACCCAGGGCTTTATTTCCAAGACCCAACCACAATCTGCTACATTTGTGTTGATCCCCTGCTTCTACTACACCTTTCCATATGCTTCTGAGGAATAGGTACCCAGAGTGCCTGGAATTCTTTGCAAATTCATGTTTTGTGTACTGAAAATCCTAATAACTGCCCCTTTGTGAGCTTGGATATGAAAACCTGCATTAAATATTCCAAGAGGCAAAATTACTACAAAATGTATGCATGCGTAATTTATCAGTGTATTAGCTGGCTGCTACCAATTTGACTAAGAATCCTACAGTGACCCCACTAGTTACTGAGAGCAACTGTCTTCTGACACAAGCATGCACACAACTACCTAGCTTTTAAGGTTTTGCCAAGGATAAAGGTATAAGCTAATTGATCATTGTCATTTTCATTTGCATTTTTCTTATTTTCAACACTTTGTGAATCCCAACACATTCTTTTAAAATTTTTCTTCTATAAAATACTGTTTGTAACATTTAAACATTCGTCTGTTAGAATTCTTATGTAATTGTTTTGATATGAAAGACCTTACCATATGTTCTTTGTACATAGAAAAAAATATTCTCCACCTCACTTGTTCTGCCTTAATTTGATATACACCACAGGTCAAATAGTGTCTACATGCTCTCTCCTGAAAGAAGTACTCCACTTGGTTGGAAATAGTTTTATTCTATCTCATATTAGCTGCTGGATTAACACGAAATGAGCGAAAACAAACTCCAGGATTTAAGAGTCCTGATGAAGATGAAATTCTCAAACTAACATTCAAGACCAATTAGTTATATTACTAATGCCCTGGTGTCTTGATGGATGTATGTTTAGAGTATAGTACATGGTGACAGAAACTGCTGTTCCACTGTGAATGCCAAATAAATTATTTATAATGCATAGCAGTAAAGCTGAAAAATTAATAATTCAATATCACTGATAATCCACCCTCCTATTCACATAACAATATACAATTGGGAAATTCTTTTTGATGCAAGCCCAAAGCACATAACACGCTGTGAAAGCAAGCATTCTCCATTCTGAAATATATATGTATGCACTGCAGAGCTGAAGCATAGCTATTGTGGGTCTTTTAATTCAGTAATCGCTTATTCTGTGTCTCCTTACATAGAAGGAAGTAAGTTGTTTCTATATACCTTTTAGAAAATTGGAGAGTTGGAACAATTCTGATAAACAATTCATTTTAAAAGAACAATTAGTGAAGTGTTTTGCAGAATTAGACCAGCAGAAAATTCTGGGAAGGGAATTTTCATTGAGGAGCTGAGCTCATGGACTTTACATGATATTCTGAGAATTAATATTCATGTTAAAGAGGAAAAGGACTTTTTCTTTCCTACTTAGATGATGGTAACATATCACTTATTTTATAAAAATGTAAATTTTCTGTTAAAAGAGGACTTCTTTTAGCAAGTTATAGTTTAGCTTCTTTTATTATCATTAATATTAATTTCATAGACAAAACTTCTAAGCCACTCTAACAAGAGATCTGTTCTCTCTAGAATACTGATTTTTGATCTTAAGTCCTATAGACTTTTGTTGTAATCATGAGGTCAAAATTAATTACTGGGATGATATGAGTTATACATTTATAAGAAATCATCAGCATTTCATGAATTTCAATTGGTATGAGGCACAATCTAGCACAGCTATTATTGCTATATCTTATGGAGATTACTATTGTTATGAAAAAGGCAGAAAACAGAAAGGCATAGAGAGGGCCCTGAAATGGAATCCCAGAATAGCTGGAATCCCAATAGAATCTTGTCAAAATGACTTCAAATTAGGATGACAGCAATAAATGTAAAAAATAGGTATATGGAAATAGCCAAGTTGATTAAAAAGTGAATTTGTGAATTAGTACAATTTGGAGGTTAATGTCAATTTCTGATTCTGCTCTGACATTAGGAAATGTGTCATATTCTCACCCTAGGCCATTTAGGTATCCTTTCTCTAGAGGTAACCTGGTTTCCTAGAGAGGCATCATTATTCCTCTCAAGAGTCCAATAACTTGCAGCACAAAGGCACACATCTACTGGTGATAGAAATTCATGCTCAATATGACCATGATAGGATTATTTCAACTTGTATGCATAGAAGAGATCCTTGCTGTTCTCAGCATTGTGGGAGTAATTGTGGCTCACTCTCCCTGAAGTTGTAGAATATATATATATATATATATATATATATATATATATATATATATATATATATATGAAATTTCCAAACAACAAGACACCATTTCAATTCATTGGTGTCCCTTTGGTCACTAAGGTGGCAATACTACTAACTTTGGCACTTTGAAACGGGTACAGTCAAGTTTTAGATCACAGTCTTTATACCATTACTAAGAATAATGGATTTCAAACAATACAACTCTATGAGAAATCCTGGGAATTACCCAAGTAACAAAAGGTGGGAAAGTCACATTACAGAAAATACAGAAACTCCTATGTCTGAAAAAAAATTCCTTTATGCATTGGCTGCACCCCAAATGTACCTGTCCTATTGACAAGGGAAAGGTATTTTTCAGAAAGGACAGATAAGCAACAAAAAGTCATTTTCTCCACACAGAAGTGATTTGCTAAAGTTACTGCTTGAAAGAGTGACCTCTTCAGAAGACAGGGCAGAGAACCTTCACTCTCTTCCTCCTCCAACTGTAAGAAGTTCACAGAAAATTGCCATCAATTCCTGGCCGTACTAGCAAGAATCCCTTTGAGTAGTAATATTGGGCAGGTTCCTCGTAATGGGATTCTTCAGGGAAGACTAGCTCTTATCCTTCCTCCTGTATCTCATCATTAATTGCCTGTGTGGTCCTCTTGTTGTCAGACTCTTCATTACCCAACCAACTCAGGCCTTTTTAAAGATTGGAATGAACACTCACGTAAGGTTTAATTAACATGTATCCCCAAGCATAGGAGGGGAAGTATAAAGTGTCTATACTTAAAATTTTCTCCCATAGGGCTCTAAATACACTTACTCATGCATGTACTATGCCATAGACTTAATGACAGTGTGTCTAGGTTGCCACATTTCTTTTTTCCTGCTATTTTGCCCAATTTGGGTGAAAAACACTGAGCATCTTAGCCTTTCTTGATCTCATTTAGAACACAACTCAGAATTGTATTCATATTTTTTCCATTACATAAATATGTATTCCCAGCATTAACTGTGATTCTAACACTATCATCCAAGATTTATTACTGTTTTTCTTTAAAAGAAACACAAAACAATTCACAGAAACCATATCATGAGAATCACCCATCTATCATACATTAATCCCCCAAAATAACAGCATTATGTACAGCTCATCTTTATGACTTTGTCCAAATAGTTTTGCAATGAATCTATATGTCCGATGAGCTTGGCAATATTTTCTAAATTTTATAACACCCCATACATGAATGAATGGCTTCCATCCAAAGGAAATGTAAGACAATATTATGAACATTCATTGAATTTTAACCACTGAGATTCCATAAAGGACATAAGAATGACATTTAATGTCCAAATGAAAGTTTAAGTGAGAAAACAAAAATGTTGACAGAGCTGCATAGCTTCAGAGTAAAGTTTTCATCAGACTATCAAGTAAATAAGGAAAGTCAGTTGTGCCCCAGTCCTTTGAATCTGAGGGTCCAATGAGGTTTGTGATGGTAAGTAGCATTCATATTTGAACTTGAGCTCTCCTGACATGGTTTTTGAGACAAATTATGACTAAAGTGATATGGTCAGGAAAAAGGTATCGAGTAGAACAGGGAAGGCTAATTTAATTGCCTTTGTTCCTTAGTGACATAGCTTAAATTGAGCTTGTATTTCTGTGAGCACAGGGATATTTGCATGCATGGATTTTAATAAGTGGAACATGAACTCTAAGCACTTGGCCTTCCAGATAATGTATAACTTTATATTTAAAGGACAAACAATACAACAGGGAATCTAGGAAGTCTGAAAATTCTTATTTCTAAGATTTTCTTCTGTCTTTTTTTGGTGGCGGGGGGAGTGCCATTAGTGTGGTTCCATTTAAATTAAAAATACAAAACAACAAATATCAGGGCAAAAAATAAGAAAGCCAAAGGATATACCCTAAATATATATTCTTTGAAGAGGTATAGTTCATGACTCCAGGTAAATAAATTGAAAATGAATCATCATCACTAGTGACTGATGTATTCATTCATATCTTATACAAAGATTAAATTATTTGAAACTGGTTCATATCCTGACAAATTCTAACACTAATGTGTTATGTAGAAGACCTTTGTCTATATGATTACATTTACCAAGAATCAGGGAAATAGCAGGGTAATGGTTGTAAGCTGTTCTAGGAAATAAAAAAAATAGGACAATCTCTGTTATTCTTCAAGGATTGAAAGATTTGGAACTATTTGCTGAAAATCTGGTGGTGCTGTGATTTCCAGGAGGTGGGATATAATTAACACACACACACACACACACACACACACACACACACACACACACACAGAGAGAGGCAGTCAATTTACAAGCTTTGATCCTAAAGTCTCAAGTAAATTTGGATGATATTTGAGTTGGCATCTACATTTCTTGGGATTTGTTGTCACAAAGTCACCCCTCTAGGATTATTGTCTAAGGTTTTATTAATGTTCAATTGCAGCTAAGTAATGAAAAGTTAATAAAGCTATTATGAATATAATGAAAACTATAACTTTGCTACAGAGGTAAATAATAAGTGTTTGTCAAAGAGTGAACCATAATTCAGTGGCATTTCTTGGCAATATAAATTTATAAAATTCACATAAATGAAGCATTAGTTCATGTAAGCTCTCATTAGAAATAGAGAATGAAAGAATATATACCACCATTTTTATTTCATTTTATTTATTTAATGTTTGCGCATTGACTGACAATAAGTGTCACAGGGATCACAGAGATGTTGATCAAAACAGAATTGAGGATAGCAGTCACACGTAGATGATAGAATGTCTCTTGGTCTGTGGCTCTGTGGTTTTTAACTCATATTTAACTTGTGTAGCCCAGGCTGGCCTTGAACTCATGATCCTCCTGCCTCTGCATCTTCAGCAATATCCTACAGGCATGTGCCACCACAACCGGCTGAACTTGTCACCCAGTGGCAAACATTGCTTAGAAATTTCTAGGTTTGTATGTAATAAGAATATGATAGATAGGTGTTGTATTTTCAAACATCCACTCGTTGATCCCAGTGTGACTTGCAGAGGCCACAGAGGGAAGGTGAAAGTGCTCCATAGTATTTTCTCATGTGAGCATTTAGCTGCACCACAAAACTATTACAGGAAAGAATTTCATCAAATATGATTCAAAAGATAAACCTCTAATCAAACCTCATGTATATCTCAAATATTTATGTAACCCTTGTTAGTTGGCCAAATTTCTTCAGGTTAAAATCCTTATTTTTTTATTGTTCATAATGAGTTACATTATTTAATGGGCAAACGATGAGTTGTTATCCCCAGTTCCCCAATGCCCCTCTTCCCCATCCCCAATTAGTTGGACATCCTCCTCTGTGGGCAGTCTGGATCAGTCCTTAGGGCAGGGGACCATGTATAGCCTAGGAGTCAGCCCGGTTCTGCTGGCCCTAGTGTTTTGTTACTGAGGGGAGGCATGTCTCTGGATATTCTCCCTCACCAAGGCTCTCACAATCTTTGTGCCCTCTCTTCCACTCAGTTCCCTGAGTCATCGTGGGTGAGTATCAAGGCTGTTCTACTGTTGAGAACTTAGGGTTCTCTGTACTTCTGCTTTAGGTTGTGTCGAAAATCACTGGTGTCTGTCTCACTGGCTTATCCTGTGTTGACTGATTGGCTGTGGCTCTGGATCACTTGTTCATCCCATCATTCTCAGCGGGGTTCCATATGAATCCTCCAAGGTATGTCTGGAGTGGCTCATCTCTTGCCAGGAAAAATCCTTATTTTTTTTTAAATGTATACTGTTAATTTAATTTCCATTTATTTTTTACTACAAATGAAACCTTCATTATGTGACTATCAAGTATTTAATTCTAGTAAAAATTAAATTATGTGTCTTAATTTTATCCCAGTCTACATGTGAAACTAGAGTCCTCAAGATGCTAGAATATTCTATTGAAAAAAGTGTGTGTGTGTGTGTGTGTGTGTGTGTGTGTGTGTGTGTGTGTGTGTGTAGAGTGAAGTAGGCAGAACACAAATTTAGATGTGTTTCAAATATCTGTGCATCAGGGATTGGGTTGGCTCATGGTAACATTCCAGTGATCAATGGATTTAAGTCATGTGTGTTTTCAACAAGGGATCAATGGACTGTGTGCACGTGCTGACCCCCCCCCCACCCCGTAGGATCAAAGAGGATGACTCACTGACATCATTTCTCAGTAAGTCACAAAGCATCTGTAGCTTTAACAGCATTATTCTTTCAGAGTGGAAGTTTCTTGAGGTTGTATTTCTGGACCAAAAACCATGTGGAACTTAGTGCAGAGCACCTCATCTAATTTAGGGTTAACTCCACAAGGCAAGTAAGCCACCCCTGATGAAATATGTAGCTTCCTGTCTGGAAACTCATTGTAATTTATGAGAATTTGTTGTCCAGAGGGTAAACAATACCAGTGACAGCACATCCTCCAGAGAGGAGATGATCAAATCTGTTGGAAAAAAATTGACAATACTTCTCAAAAATACAACCTAAGAAGGGTAATGGAGACAGATGCCTAGAATTCACAAAATTGTCCAAAGCAGAAACCCAGAGACTCTTAAGAGTAAAGCTGACTTAAGACTCACCCACCATGGCTCAGGGAATTTTAAGGAAGAGAGGGTGGAAAGATTGTAAGATCCATGATGGGAGCAATATCCACAGGCATTGCCCCCCTCATAAAACCTGAACACTGCTTGAATAATTCATAGCTCCTCATTCCATGGAGTATTCCAACAATCCCACTGAGGAGGGCCCTCAGTGGATTGCGGGCTGGGAGGAGGGAAGTGGGGGTACCATCACAAAACTTGTTCATAGAGTTTCTACTTATTAACAGTAAATAAAAATAAAAATAAATTTAAAAAAAACACAGCCTAAGAGCCCAGGGCAGTGACTAATGGTCCATTTGTTTCAATGGTGACACCCCTCCTGGCTGACTAGGAGAAGGCAAGGGGAGGGGCAGTGCCTAACTTTCTACTTGCTATGGAAGAACTGCTTCTTCCTTTTGTATACGACAGACTTGAATTCTCAATCGGAGCAAAAGTGCATGGAGTAAGTTGCTTTGGTAAGTGGATTCCATTTATTCATATCTGCCTTTTACAGTACACAAATAACCGTTGGCTAATTTTATGTAATACTTATTTATCACATAGTGGTAAGAAGCTCAAGATAGACTATGGAACATCTCTGCTTTCATATGGAAGGAGACAGGCAGTATTGAGTAATTTGCATTGCTGTAGACTAGTAATTCAGGCTGAGCATTGAAAAACAAAATTTGTGGTTCTATATTTTAGAGCTAACCCCAAAATCCAAGGTGCAGATCCCAGCAGATTTAATTTTAACTTTCGCTCTCCCACAGCATATAAATTGAAAGCTAGGCAACTTGTCATTCAAATGAGTTATTAAAATTTGATATGCTGGATCTCAACATTGCAGAATCTTGTACATTCAGCACATATGAAGAACAATTGATGCAACCCCATGTGTTACTGGTCAAATGTTTGACATATACACTGCTGTTGCCACTTCAATTAGTTTATGTCCTTTCTCAAAAGTTGACATTTGATACATAAAAGAGCATTGTTCTTTCTATTCAGCTCCTAATGCCTGATCCTCATTGGTATCTTCTTGCCCAGATTTAATAATTATTTGACATTTAGCATTTCCTAGCTATCAATTTAAAGCAAGGAGCCACATATTATCAATGGGATATGATAGCTTAGGGGAAATCTATCATGTTCTACATGCATTTTATTAATAGATTAAATACTCAAACACAGAACTGAAAGGTGGTAGGATTAGCAAATGCCATCAGAGTGATGAATCAAAGTTCACACTTCATAATAACAGCATACTTGTTAGTTATTGTTTTCATTTTATTTTGTGTTGTGGTAAAACGTAAATGTAATGAATTGATATATGTCTTATAATACAGTTCCTACAAAATAGATGATATAAAACTATATAGATTTTTTTATTCATACCTTTCACTTTATGGTCTCATAAAAATCATTCTACAAGAAACATGCACACACATTTTCCTAAGTAGTATGTGTATTTATGGTCATTATAGGTAGTTCTTATTATGAACTGCATATGCTCAATTCAGTCTAAAATGGTGACCATTGAACCTTATTTGCAGTGGCTGTGATGAGAACGAAAGAATGATCTCTACACATTTCGTTGAGAAAAGAACATCATAAGGATAAATTGCTTTCAAGGGGGATAAAGTAACACAAGTCCAATTTCTGAAAACAAGGACGCTAGCTAGCTTCTTATTTTGAATTTTACAATGATTTATCCAAATTTTGTATACTTGATTGCACCGAATTGTCTTGTTTTTGAAACACAGCAACAGATTAAAAGAAACCTCTCTGCAGGCAAAAAATGTTTCAGTGAAAAGAAGAGGAAAAGAGAGAAAGCATTATTAATATGACTAGTTATGGGATTATTCTTTACACAATTTACTTCTATATACTTTAGTGGAAGCTCTTGGAACTCACTTTGCTGATTATAATTCTTTAAAGATTATCAAGAAATCAAAGCAAACTGTATTAAACACAATTCAAGTATACTTACGACCAGGAAAGAAAAATACGTAAACACATATACAGAGGTCAACAGCACCTGAAAATTAATCCCATTTCCTTGTATTCTATGTGTGCCATAATTCAGAATAAATGATAGTACTTTATACTCTGAGTCCATAACCTTAGGATATAAAAACCCTGTTGGTACTTGACTTACAAGAAGAGCAAAACAAGCTTACAGTGCAAGGGTCTGTGTTGTTTGGCAAGTAGTCAATAAAACTGTACCTTATGACTTTCTCTCCTAAAGGTTCTAATCAAAACAATTTATTTCAGGCATGTAAACCCTGCTTTTCAGAATGTAGCTATTGTCAGCATGTGCAGCGGGATCCACAAGAGCTGAAGCAGTTTTCAGATTGAGAGTCTCAGAGCTCCCCCATCTGTCTCAGGAATGGCTGGATTTTGTACTAGATCAATATAGCCTGTCATGTACAGCATAAGGATATTCCCCCTAGTCTTTATAACAGCAATTTCCTGGCATCCAGTCTTGCCATTGAAAGAGCAATGTAGGGATACTGGGCAAAGGATCCCGAGCTGCTAGAGTTCAGAAGATGTTAACTACCAGTTCACTAATTGCTGGAGCCAGGCATTCATTCACATCTTAAAGTCCATTTGATTGCTTGCACCTCAGCTATGAAAAGAGAACTTTTTATTTTATTTTTTTTTAATTTTTGTTTTTCTTCATGGCTGACATTACCTTGTATGCCTCTGTGAACATAGGGCACCTGGGAACTCCAAGAAAAAGATCTGTAAACAAAGCCACCATTTATTTTGGCGTGAGGTTTATCGGATGCTCCAGTTGGTTCTCTGAATGTATCTTTCATCAGCAGTGGGAAAGGAGTATCGGATGTGATGTGTTTGTCTTAGTAAAAGGTATAACTAGATCCTGGGGGGAGACAAAGTGTTTTGCCTTGTTTCTGCTCCAATTCTCTACTGAGAAATAAAGCCAAGAGGATTCAATTCTTTTCCCTGCAATGGACTCCTAGCTGCCATGACTCACTGCTCAGAGCAACGAGCATGCTGAATGCTGTGTATCACTGCCCCTTAGTGGCTGCCCAGTATCAAACTTTGAAAATACTTAACTCCCATTACAGGTTTGCAGGTAAATAGAGCAGACAAACCCTCCTCTTTTGCTGGCAACAGAGACTTCCTGTGAACTGCTAAGACAATGCTTTTATTTATTTATTTATTTATTTATTCATTCATTCATTCATTTATTTATTTATTTATTTATTTATTTATTTATTTATTTATTTATTTATTTATTTATTTATTTATTTATTTATACTGTGTCAATGGAATTGTTCTGGTCAGTGAGTCCTGATACCTTTGGTGTCTGTGTGACCTCAGGGAGGTTGTTCAATCTCCCTCAGTTTCATTATTCTCTCCTTCCAAAATGTATTTATTTATTTATTTAATTATTTATTTATTTTTACTGTGTCAATGGAATTGTTCTGGTCAGTGAGTCCTGGTCCCTTTGGTGTCTGTGTGACCTCAGAGAAGTTGTTCGATCTCCCTCAGTTTTATTATTCTCTCCTTCCAGAATGTATTTAGCAAATGACTCACTAAACCATTGCTGTAAGATAAGTGAGTTAATAAAGGAGAATGGTTAACCATGCATCCGCAGACATGATGTCTTGTATTGCTGTTAACACAACAGTGGTGATTATGAAAATGAAATCCTTGGAAGCATGCAATTTTGCATTATTGATTAAAATAAGAAAGCATAAGAATGTCAGGAGAGATACACTATGATCTTTATAAAAGAACAATGACATCCTTCTCCATGAGTTTCCCTAGGAGCGCCATACTACATTTGTTCTTGTTTTCATTCCAAGTGGCATATATATTTGGTTGATGCTATTTGTGGTTTGAATTATGGTTACATTAAGTGAGATTTTAATTCAATCCCTATACATTTATTGGGAGCCTACTGTATGGAGAATACAGTTCTATGTCTGAAAATAAAGGCAATCTCATCTTTGCCTTCAGGGAGCTCTAAGTTAGTGGAAAGAATAGATATAAATTCACCTATAAAAATAAGACTGTTAAATCAAAGATTCAGAATATGTGGCATTGGAATATAGAGGAGAAAGAAAGTCACTAGCAAGTATTGCTAATATTTGTATGAATTATACAGAGAATTATGAAAAAAACAAATTACAAAAAGATTGAATTATGTGTTAAGAATAATACCCAATAAATTTGATCATGATAGATCTTTTAAAAACTAGTCCATCGCCGGGCTTGGTGGCGCATGCCTTTAATCCCAGCAGTCAAGAGGCAGAGGTAGGAAGATCACCATGAGTTCAAGGCCACCCTGAGACTACATAGTGAATTCCAGGTCAGCCTGGCCTAGAGTGAGACCCTACCTCGAAACACCCTCCCCCAAAAGAACTAGACTATCATTGATATTTTATATACTATGTTTCATGAGCATTGGAGAGTCATGAACAAATAGAGTTTAGTAAACGTTTCATTATTTTGTTTTAAGGAAATAATGTCAAAATTATTTAAAATATTAGGACTGAAGAGATGGCATAGTGGTTAAATGGATATGTTTGCTTCCTTCAGAAGCACAGAACCTGAAGAGGCTGGAAACCAACTGAGTTCAAATCTCCAGAGCAGATGTCAGCAGCCCGGCCTGGCCACAGGCATCTGTAGTAGCTCTAGTAGTCCAAATGGGAGCAGAGATCAGAGAATCATCCAGACTCACAAAAAGCAGTAAATTCCATGCCAGTAAGATAGTCTGGATCAGATAAGCACAGTAAGAAGCTCTACAGAGTGGAACATTCTGCTGTGATCTCCACAGTCAAAACCATCCCCATTCCTACCCCTCACTTTATGCAAGCCACAGACATGTGCCTACACCACACATACCACTGTACAGTGCATACATAATCAGAAATATTTAAAAACATTAAAAGAATATTGTTTATTTTGAAACACAACTTTATGCTTATTTTCAAGTTCATAAAATATTTTTAAAATGCTTACCTCCTACCTTCACTGTAAATCTTACCATTTCCATTATTCCTTTCACCACCAAAATATATTCCATTATTTCACATTTATTAATTTATTTGTTTTTAATAAATAGAAACTCTGTATGCACAAGTCTTGCATTGGTCCCTTCATTTCCCATCTCCCTGCTCCTGAAACCACTGAGTACCCACCTCAGTGGGATTGCTGGAAAGGTCCATGGGATGGAGGGCTGTGAATTGTGCAAGCAGTTGACAGTTCTGTTATTATTATTATTTTTTATTTGAGGGGGCTGTTGCAGTTAGCTTTCTAGTTGCTGCTCAGAAAGAACCCAAACAAAAGCAGCTTATGGAGGAACGGGTTTATTATGCTTATGGACTTGAGGGGAGACTCCATCAAGGCAGGGAAAATGATAGCATGAGCAGAAGAATGGACATCACCTCTGCAACAGCACTGCAAACTGTAGCAGGAAGGTGTGCCAAACACTGGCAAGGGGATGCTGGTTTATAAGCCCCATAAGCCCGACTCCAACAACACAGCTCTAGTGAGGCTATAAAACCCAAATTGCCATCAGCAGAGGATTGATCAATCAGAACACATTCATTTCTTTGTGGGGGACAGCTGGATCAAACCATGACAGGGGCAATGCCTCTGGATATTCCCACATTAATTCCATTAGTTTACATGTGACTTTACAATTGTCAGTGATATTTTAATATGAATATTTTCTCTTACTAAATAAACACATTCTGCCTAGACATAAAAGGTAATTTCAACAGAAAGCATCATAAACATCTAAGTGGAATCATTCAGAAAGTGAAGTTGAATTTTAGCTATCTTATTAATATATAAAATATTTCAAAATATAAAGTAATCCTTAGAGGTGTATGATGCTCACTAAAGTGTCATGGAATGACTTTTCAACTTCCTCTACAAAATTGTCCCAAATAACAGCCAATCTCTCCATCATCATAAACGGCACTTACTTCCAGGATTCCATCATTCCTTCCTTTGTCCTGCTGCTTTGACTGTGATTTTTTTGACTGAGGTTTTAAAGCGTAAACCCTCTCTGGGTATCTCTTTTCATTAAAAAGAAAATTAATAACATTTTTTTCTTGTTTCCCAAGATCATTATAACATCTCCAGCTCACCACTTATCTCTGCTCTGTGCAATCACTCTGTTCTAGTCACACAGATGTGGCTCTGCTTCCAACAGCTGTGCTTTTCTCCATCAAAGAGCTTTTACTATTTCTTACCTTTGCAGGCACACTGATCACTTATAATTTCCTCCAAATACTTCTTAAGTTTCTCATGATTTTTACTCAATATCTTCTGTGCTGAGTCTGCTCCTAACCATTTACCTAAGGTAGTTCATTATTTTTCCCTACATTATTCTCTAACATTTCATTAGTTTTAACCCAATGGAAGTTACTATAACCATAAATTACTGTAACCCTTACCTATTTGCTTTTTTATGGTTTACTTTAAGAACACTCATGACAGCAATAAGTTTTGATTGTGTACCCTTCTCCCTTTAAAAAGTGCAGGCTTGTGGATTATCTATTATTCTAAGAATGAATAAATGAATCATTCACTAACTCTTAGTCTCATGGGAAAGAAAACGAAACAGAAAGTAATGGAGAGATGAAAGTAAACAGAGATAACAAAAACAAATTAACAGGATAAATGAGAAAAGCATCAATATCACACATATAAACAGTGGAAAATTACAGATATAAAATGAGCTAGTGTCCAAGTGGTCATATTTATAGTGAAGGTAAGCATACTTTCAGTATGTCAGTGGATCATTGGACTGCCTTAGAATTAACACTCTTCACTAAAATTGCATAGTGACTGGAACCAGCAGATGGAAGAGAAGTAGAAGGTGCCTACCAGTGTGCAGCCCATCAGTTATGTATTTGTCTCGTGGACACTGCTGAATGGTGATGCAATATTATAGGGTCTGTCCTCAGATCTTCCAGATAATGAATGTTCTGGCAGAAACTGCAACAAAAATTATTGATAACCAGCCATCGTGGACTTGGTGCTCATTTTAACAAGGTGAGCTTTCCTATCTGGACTCTCTATTCTTAACAGAGGGATGAGAGAAGGAAGACATAGATGAAAAATTTTCAAAGAAAAAATAGGAAAAAAGTCAAAGAAAGTTGTTTCAGTTGTTCAAAGTTTGGAATTATAGCTTCTTGGAAGACTGAGGAAACAAACTAAGAACACATATCAAAACTGAATATAAAATAAACTAAGTGATAAAAATATAACAAGAGTTAGGATTTAGCTCAGTAAGACTATCTAACAAGATATGAAATTTAATTCTCAGTAAAAAAAGAAAAAGGGAATGAGAAGAGAGGAGACTTAGGGGAGGAGAAGGGGAGGAAAGTTAAGAAAATAGGATCAAATCTAGATCTGCTCATTGACAAGAAATCCTTAAATGGAACTGGGATCCATGGAAAACTCTTAAGGAGACCTGGAACCCAGGCTCCAAGGGGAAACTCCCACTATCCAGAGAGCTACAGAGATTTTATGCACCCATAAAATCTTACCAAATTAATAATGTGTGTCTCATTTAACCTATACTGATCTCACACTCCATTGGATATTCAGTGTGTATGTTTCAGAAGTCAGTGAGAAGGGTGGACAATCCAATCCCACCAAGAAGACAGGGGATAATGGCTGATACCCAGGCATAAGATGAACCACCCTAACTTATCATATAGGTTCCAAATCAAACCTTTGAGGAGGTGGTGAGATGAGCAAGAGAACTACCTTCATAGCAAGCCAGATAACATGTGAAAGGGCAATAGAGACAGACACTAAGGATACCCAACACAATCCAAAGCAGAAATTCAGGGACTCTCAATACCTCAACAATAAAGCAGTCTTAGAGTGAGAACCTATCAGGAAAAAAAATCACCCACCATTATACTTAGGGAACTTAGAGGAATAAGGGGCAGAAAGATTGTAAGAGCCATGGTAGGGGAGAATATCTAGAGACATTGACCCCCCCAACAACAACACAGAAAAAAAACTGGCTACTTTTTGTATAATTCATAACCCCCTACCAGCATTCCCACAGAGGAGGGCCCACAATGGATTGGGAACAGGGAAGAGGATAATGGGGTGCCACCACAAGACTTGCTCATGCAATGTATCTAAATATTAACAATAAATAAGTTTATAAGAATACTAAGCAACACCATTTATGCATATTACTCTTTCAGGAATTCTTTCAGTTGAGTACATCAAAAATCTAGAAAAATCAGAATGAAGAAGCAGAGTTAGCATGAGACCAGCCATGTCTGATGTTGGGTCCTGATGAGCGTTTTGAGTATGTGTTTAGACCATTGACCTAAGGTGTGGCTGCAGCAACTGTGGCTGGGTGAGAGTCAGCGCTTTAAACTGAGAACAGGCAAACTACAAATCACAAAAGATGAGAGGTACAGTATGCAGGAAAATAGGTGACAAACAGATGACAACAATTAGTGCATTCTAGTCAAGTTTCCCACTTGGGTGTTTTTTCTTTTTTTTAATATTTTTCTTTTTGTTTGTCTATGACTAGAAAAATTATATTGTGTGCAAATGACTAAAAAAGAAAAGAACATCATTAAAAGTGATAGTTGTCCCCTATTGATTTTCAAATAATATAAATACTATTAAATAAATAAACAAATAAATAAATGCAAGAGTACTACAAGATGGGTCTATGACCAATATGCAAGATGTTCATGGGATAAAGTTCTCAATTAAAAAAAAGAATATTGTCCAAGATCAATATTATGCCAAGAGGCAAGATACATGTTTGAAACAAACAATCCTATGTATCTGAGGTCAAGAGTAACGTGAAAAAAAAAAGAAAAAGAAAAAAGCTTGATGCATATTTTATCAAGCTGGCTGATTACAGTGAGCTCATACTGTGCAGACACAGGCAGTCATCGGCCAGTCACAGACCAAAGCTGAAAATCTTGAACACGAAAGCTCTCAGTGCAAGTTACCGTCAACGTGGGTGAAATGAAGATTGTGTGCATTAAAGACTTGCAGTACTTTCTTAACTGAAAACTCAAGCTAGATGGCAAGGAATAAGATTCCATATCTCTGATATTAAAACAATATTTTCATAGCAATATATTGAGTTCTTTGCTAACATGCCCAAATTGGGATTTTGTCCAATTTGAGTTACAGAGTAACTATGCTCATATACTACACCTTGCAGAAAAAACACACAGAGAGCAAAACTAAACATGCTCATATCCAGTGCTATCTACTCTATGCGATTTGAGAATTTTTTGCTAATTTTTAACAACTAAAATGTGAATTTGAAAACCTCTAAGGTATTTCCCTAACTCCCTAAGCCCACAACTACTCCTTGATAAACTGGTTTTCAACAAATATGAGAAATTGCCAGGTGTGCTGGTCCATGCCTTTAATTCCAGCACCTGGGAGGCATTAGTAGGAAGACCATGGTGATTTTGAGACCATTCAGACACTACATAGTGAATGTCAGTCAGCCTGGGTTACAGTGAGACCCTACCTTGAAAAAACAAATTAAATAAATGAAAGAAATTTACATTTACTTCACTCAAATTAATTCCTCTGGAACTATCATAATTGCAGGGTGTAGACACGTGTGCCAACAACCTCAATCTTGCAAAGGGGATCAGATACCAAAAAATGGTCATGGCTCATGGGGAAAATATATCAGTAAAAGTCTCAGGTTCAGAAAAGAATGTGAAGAAGAGCAATGGAGGCCAGCAGGCCAAGGTCCATAAACCACACACAACACACAACACACACACAAATCATGTTACACATGCACACAAGCAAAAATTAATTAACTAGTTACTTAGGTAGAATAATTAAATGACAAAAATTCTTTAATTGCATTTAAAATATATTTGATTGAACATCTTAACCACATAGGAAGGTTTCAAAAAGTCTGTGAATTTACATAAACAGGAAAAAGCGATTGTGCAAAATGTGGACTCTAATTATCCATCTAGAAAATTACACCAGGTGAGTCTTTCTCAGGCATGTTGTTCTCATTCTATACGTATTTCCACTGTGCCTCAATGTATAGCTCTTGTTTCTGTCTATTACGGTACAATGAGCATCAAAGAAATCGAGAAAACTATTGAAGAAAATTATAAAATATGAAGTGAGATAAGACAAATCATTACCACACATAAGATCATCTCTCTGCAAAGAAAACAACTGTTAGCAACCATTTAGATGTGTGAGACCAGGTAGCAATGTTGGAGGAGTCATTTTATAATTTACACAACTGTTTGATCCTTTTAAAAAAGTATTTTATTTTAATGTATTTGTATGCATGTGTGTATGTATTTGACTGTGGTGGGAGTTATATTCTCTCATTCTTGAAATGGAATGTCTGTCTAGTTTTATTTGGGTACTAGGGAATTGAACCCAGGCTAGCAGACTGAGCAAGTAAGTACCTTTAACCACTGAGCCATCTCCCCAAACCCATCATTGGAAGATTTAAAAAATGATTTTATAAAGTTGATTTTCATTTTTTTTTGAAATTATTTTGGGAGTTTTAAAAAGGTCTAAAACCCTTACAGCATTTTCTACAAAATGTGATGGGAAGCAGGGTCTCTGTTGGGATTGCAGGTCAGAAAGACCTCTGCTGCCAAGAGTTTGCATGAATGCCTTCCCTTACAATTCAGTGTCATTTTTGTGATTTTAGAGGAAACTTCCAACCACTTCAAGATTGCTCTTTTTGCTTTGTGTTCATTGAAAAGATTACAGTTCGTTAATTTAAAATCCAGCTACTAATTTCTTTCATTCCAACTGTGTATTTTGGCATAATAGGATTTCATTAAAAGAAAACAAGTCAGTGACAAACAGAAGATCTTCTAGGATGGAACTTAGTTTTATACTAAATTCTTTTCATTGTGGACTTGGAATCCATGACGTTTGCCTATGCTACCTGTAAGTCATTGTAAATAAGAATAAAACACTTATTCATCAGGAAATTATGTCACCTGTAAAACAATAGGAGGAACAAACAAGATTCTTTGTTCAGGTAAAAATCTAAGAAAATTTATGCATAAACTATTAATGACTGTTGAATAATTTAACCTTAAGTTAGTTCTATTATTACAGAGTAAATGGCAAATGTTATTAATGATAAGACAAATATTATGCATAATAAAATTCACATTACATTTGGAAAGAAGCATTTCAAATTGTATCAAATTTACACAAAAGAGAATTTCTTTTTACCGACATTCCCAATGTAAAAAAAAAAAAACGATTATCTATATTTCAAGTGCACATGGTATTGTAACGGTGGAGCTGGGGATTAGAATTTAAAGAGTACCTAGCTACTTCCAATGCACCTCAGAACTTAAGGAATACCCGAATTCTTGTCTATAAAGTTAAAGAATTAAAATTATAGACCACCAGGGGATAATATACATTGGGAGACTCTATTTAAAAGAAAATGGGAAGTTACAGAGATCTCCAGCCACCAGTGTTAGATAGAGCACTTGGGAGAGGTTTTAGCAAAATCTATTCTGCTCAGCTGAACAATAGGAAGAAGGAAAGTTAACAGAGGGCTTCCATCATGAGGAAAAAGGTTCATGTGGGAAAAATCTTGACCCCCCCCCCCCAGCCAATAGGCTGGGGTGAGGGAAGGCCTTACCTTCCTATGGCCTGGAAATTTAGAAGTTCTTCTTCTAGGAAGCCATATGGAGGGAAGAGAGAGCTAGACTTGTTTTAGTGACTTTTTAAGATCTCGACCAGGTAAGTGAGAGACAGCTGGTTGGTCCATACCTGACCAATCAGTTTTAGCATCTAGGTTTGAGCTCTAGCTAAGAGACACCTCCCACTCAGGGTGGGGGGGAGGGTGGTCAGGCCTGGAATCCATCCGTGAATCCGTGAACTTGCCTGAAACTGTCATGGTGTTAAATGGATAAGGGTTTATGTTAAAGTAGTTCTTACTGTTTTCTTAACAGGTTATCTGCCAGTCTACCTTTTGTATCTCATTAATTCACTCATTCATTCATTCATTCATTCATTCATATTCTCTCTCTCTCTTTCTCTACCTTTCTCTTTCTCTCTCTAAAATATAATTTTGGGCTTGGAAGCAGGAATACCTATTTTCACCATTAAGGGTACAATTTTAGCCTTTGGAGAGAAGGTGTTAGGAAGACAGCATGGGGTCCAGCACATGATAATCAAACTTGAGCTGCATCTGTATCCTCATCTAATAACTGGTTTCAATAATTCTGAGTATTGTGTTGAGCCTCACCTTCTGAATATGAATATTTAAACAATAATGAGAACACTAATATTTGAATTGTCATCACTGATAAATACACTTTTAAAAACATTTTCATGACATACCATGAGGGTCATCTTCATCCAGATAAGAAGAGCCCAGGCTTAAAATTCCACTCTGGAGCTGGAGAGACAACTCAGTGGTTACGGTGCTTGCCTGCAAAGCCTAAGGGCCCTGGTTTGATTCCCCAGTAGCCAAGTAAGCTAGATGCCCAAGTGCCACACACATCTGGAGTTCCTTTGCAGTGGCTGGAGGCCCAGATGTATCCATTCTCCTCCCCCCTCTCTCTGCTTGCATATAAATAAATAAAATATTTTTGAAAAAAACTACTCTCTATGACCGACAATTGTACTATGTTTCCTGCTGCAAACAATGTCAAGGGTTCTTGAAGGAGCATTTGTCTACTTTCACAAGATAGCTGGCTACATCTTCTGACACTGAGCTTCTTATTAACTAGTAATATTAATTTATGCTTCCCACACTTATTGATTTATGAATATTCTCCTAAAAACTTTTGATTCATTTGTTGTTCTCAAAGCTCCTCAAGTGAATTTCATCACTGGAAATATTTTTGCCTTATATAGGATATAGCTGAAAAACTGACATACTTATATATAGTTATGAAATAAAAGGACAGGTTTTTTTCACACAAAATATAATCTAATGTGCAGAAGCAATACTCAAGGTACAAAAAGATTCAATGTTGTAATAAAAACACATTTTATGGAAAACAAAAATTGGACAAAGTGATCTCCATTAGGTACTTTTTTCTACAAATAGGAAAAGACTCATTATTCAATTTTATGTTCAGAACACCTTGATCTTGCTAATGGAACCTGTTCTGTATGATAATTACATCAAAATTACCTCTCTACACTAACAAATTTTGACAAAGACCAGAAAGCCATGAATATTTACATCATTAAAATCAAAACAAAAATCAAGTGGACATTTAAATGTATAAAATTCACGGCACACAACATGATTTTTGATTTATACAAAGTGACTCAAACAGTTAGAATCTCCTCTCTGGTTTCTGTGTTTGGGCATTCGTTGCAAATAGCTTTCATAAAAATTGATTCATGATTATCAGTGTATACAATTAACTTCTTTGATTTAAATATAAAATTAAATTCATATAATAAATTTTGTACCTTTACTTTTCAAATATCAAAATGTAAATACAATGTAAATTAACATAATAATGTAAATTTAGTTCATGGGTAGATAAGTAAATTTAGTTGATTAATTGGTTTGAAAAAAAACACCTTTGTTATGACAGAACAAATAACTCAAAAGGATTTATCCTCTAATTTGATTCTACCAAGAATTAAAGAGGACATGTGATTCAGTGATAGTAAAATCTCTGGTCATCAGAATTCATTGAAGACTTTTGATGCAAAACACACTATTATCCTCTAAAAATGATTGGTAAATGTTGGAGAATTTTCTTAAAATAAAATTTGTCTTTTACCACTATTTTTACTTAGCTTCTTAAGGTAGAGATCACAAAAAGAGTAAACAGAATTCTTCTTCAGATAACTAAACACTTAGGTCCCCACACATAAACAGAGATGTGTCAGATAAGGCTGGTTTTTATATAAATTTATTTTTCTTTATTATCAGTAGCTGATTAACTGAGAGGTTTCAGCTTTAATACTCAAAAAGGCACAAGTATAATTTTTTTCTTTCTTGAAAATCATGGCTGCAAGTCCATTAGTTATTTTTGAAGATCAAGGGGAACCTTAGGAATGTGTGTTTACTGCAGGGTGGTATCCAAGGTCCAGATTTTGTTCCCAAACTGACCTTTCCATTTGCAAACTTTTCAGTTATACGTGGAAGTGTATTAGAACTCTATAATAAAATGGTATTATTTTATTCTGCTCATGTTCTTTAAAACCTACTAGTGGAACATTTTCAATTGCTTTATTCAGAAAATTAAATCTAAGGTCTTAAATACTCTATTATTTTCCTTTAGAGTGGATGACCCCATGTTAAAGGAAAACAGATCAAATAAATAATTTTCCATACCCACAATGATTTTATAATTTACATGGGAAAACCATAAGTTTCCAGCTACAATACACAACTCTTGCATGTAGGATTTTCTGTCTGGTGACTTATTTCTATTGCACCATTTCATAGCCACATGAAATGTTTAGATATTCACACCTTCAGGAAGTTGCTGATGTATCTAGCAGTGTTGGCCATAACACATGCACTGATCTTTTAGGTTCACACTCTACCCAGCACTTTTGTAGAAAATGTATATGAATTCACAGAGTAAAAAAAAATTGCTACGGAACATGAGATGATGTCAAGACAGTCTCCTAATTATGTTAGAATTTTGTTGAATAAATAAACACCTTCCAAACACCTTGTCATAAATGCTACCATTAGAACAACTGACATTTAAAAATGTTAAAATGTTGAGTTGCATCAAGGAAGATATATATATATATATATATATATATATATATATATATATATATATATATACTCTTTAGAAAAGTGAACTAATCTCAGGTAGGTATTTAAGAAGTTTTATATCCAGTATTTCCAAACTCAAGAATTGGTAGACCAGATAGTAAACCTTACTAAATAACAATAACCACAGAATACCATCGTTCAGCATCGAGAGACCCTTCGAGGTCTGGAATGGTAACCAGCCCCAGATGGCAGTTAGTGCAGTTCTGGAAGGCACTACACAAGCTGCCAGGAGAAGCAGATCAACCACAGCTGGAGTAAACAGACCACTGGCATGAAACACAGTCTGTGGCCATGAGTAGGCTGACCACACCTCCTACT
>PVHP010005225.1:50394-67379 GCA_004024765.1 Zapus hudsonius | reverse complement strand
TGGGCAGTGGGGAGTCAAACCCAGGTCATTAGGTTTTGCAGGCATGCACTTTAACCTCTGAGCTACCTCTTCAGCCCAGAAGATGTATCTCTTAATGAAATGGTCTAGAAAGTCTACTAACATCTCTTAAGTGCTCTGTATGTTTGTTTTACTTGAATAACGTCACTTTTCTCTTCCAAACTGTTGGCTCCGGTGGGGAAAATCATACTTGGGGAATTCATGTCTGTCTTCCAGACTAGCACAGCATGGGCTCTTATAAATGCTCAGAACATATTTACCAAACAACTTGATCATGCCTCATGGTTTCAGCTTTCTTTCTTAGAGTAAATCATCTTCCTCTCAAGGTTGCCAGGAGGAAAAACTACAATACATGTACATATCTAGATCATGAAAGACACATAGTGAAATAGTTAAACCAACCATTGTTCTCCAAGTAAGGCAAACAATTTGTACCAGATCATGACCAGGTCCCGACTATGTGGTTATGTTAAATTTACTATAAGTTTCAAAAACTGGTTCTTGCCCCAGAGATAATTATTTCTGAGAAATAAAACAATATTTTCAAAATAGGTAGGGTGTTGTCTGGTAAATAACTAACTACTTTTTCTGCTTCTGTCTACAAGCTCGCTCTTTCTACGCAGTAAAGGACGTGGTTCTTTCTTTATAAGCCCTGAGTTACCAGAACTGGCTGCTGACTCTCCCGAGTAGAGTCACCCCCAGCCCGTCATCCGAATCAAGTTTCCTTTTTACTCTCCAGACCTTTCAGTGTCTGTTTGATTTTGGGTCTGGGGTTGCATTCCATTTCAATAGCATTTCAAGAAGCATTGCTGAGATCAATGAGAACAGCAGGTACCCTCTGCTCTAAGCCAGTCTCTGCTAGGTGCTTGGGTGAAAAGGGACAACTGAAAATGCAAACAAATTTCACATTTTAGAAGAGATAAGGGTTTTAGATCTTGAGAGATATCACCACTCTCTGGTCACCCCTCAAAGAGCCCACAACTACCCAGCCACATACCTGGCATAGAGCCCTGAATTCACTTAGACTGATATTCGGTTCGACCACCAGATGGCAGTGCAGAGCCCAGTGACCGCTTGGCTTAAAGCTGGCCAGGAATCAAAGACTTGTGCAGAGTCTCTGAAGGGGAAGGAGGATTCTACTGTAGGCTTTGGTGTGCTGTTTGAAAGTTATATAGTGCTTTGAGATCAGCCCCTTCCTTTCCATTTCCATCCATCTGCCGAACCTCCCTCAACACGAGAGGTCCTTTTCCAGAGCATCTGCTACTTCTTTTCTTTTCAGAACTGCTTTCTGACATTGAATTTGCAATGGTGGAATTGCCCTCCTGTGTGACTTTTCTGACACGCTGTGGCTGTGTTCACACTTGCTGGCCTCTTTGCTCACTCCTTGAAAGCCTAGCTGAAGGCTCTCCTGAAAGCAGACTTCTCACTCTTGCACCAGATCAAGGCTTTTTGTCAGTGCTTGCCACTAGGTTTCAGGTTTCAGGAGACCTGGTTGCAGGTTTCTTTATCAGCAATCTTCAGGGGTTTCCTGTCACTCTAGCAGGGGAGGGCAGAAATAGGTCTTTCTTTGAAAACATGTTTTCTTTTCTAACTTTTTGGCCCATGCCCTACATTCATCTAGTCCTTACTTGTCACTGATGGTCTGAAGGGAGAGAGAAGCAAGTATATGATTTGAGGGAAGAAGGAGAGATGCAAAGCTTAAGGTCAATTACCCCATACCTCTAAGGTTTCTTGGTGTACAGGAAAGAAAAGAGGACTCTGTCAAAGCTAAAAGTCCTAGAGAACTTGGATTTTATTTTATTTTTAAATTTGGAAATTCAGTGCTTTCTGAGGCTTACTAGAAAAACCCATCTGCTTCATTTATGCATGCATTAATTTATTTGTCCATTTATAACACATGTGCTTTATTTTATTTTTTGATTTGAGCACCACTGGCCTGTGGATACTAGGAATCAAAAATTAGATCCAGTGCCAGTTCTCAGGCTCCCCAAAAGTGACTGGGAGCGACAGACCAGTAAACAACTAGTATGAAACAGGCAAGTGCTGAGATAGGAGGACACAGCAAAGCTATTGGAGGCTTCTGGCAGACGGTCTTAGGGGACTGGAGGGCCAGCAGGAACTAGTGAGCCATGGAAAGCTGGGAAGAGGAGTGGGCAGCATGAAAGCAAGGAGGAAGCCATCAGGAAGGAATGCATTATGATCAGAGTATTATGAAAGAGAAGGCTATGAAGACTGTAGGAGAGACTTTACTTTGGAGGCAGGGAAACCTGAAATGATCTGAGAAAATAGGCATTGCAACTAGTTTTTCCTATAAAGGACCACTGGGGCCTCTGTAGGGGATAGAGCTGTGCTTGGTTGGGGAAGACCAGATGGGAAACTGGTGCAGTGGTCAAGGAGGAGACCAAGCAGGTGTAAGGTGACAAGAAAGGGTTCATAGGGTGAGTCCATGGGCTCTGTGAACCATGTCCACCTGCAGAATCTGGGAGACAGCAGGACAGTTGAGGGATTTTAATGTTACAGCCTGGAGCTCAGAAGACAGGCCTGGGACGGGTCCTTCAAGGTGAAGTCTGTAGGGACAAGGCCTCAATGGAATAGATTACCTAGGTCCCAGGAGCACGGGGAAAGGACAAGAAAGACATAAGAGCACGTAAGTGTCTGGAAGAAAAGGAGGAGATGGCAAAAGGAAAGCAGTAATGGGTGAGAAGGGTGATTAGGGAGAAGGATGTGCTCACTCAGGGGGGACTTTGCTGGAGGCAGAGAATGAAGGCAGGGCAAGGGCCATTGTTGCTGAACATTTAGCAAGAAAGTACTTCAGACAATGACCAAGGGCCATGAGCTACCTACTGGCAGGAGTGCTGTGAGGCAGGAGAAAGGAGAGTGTTCAAGGGAGGAAGGGCAAGGTGCCAGAGGGCACATGTGCGGGCTTGGGGAGCATGAGAACCTGAAGGGTGAGGTGAGAATGGGGAGTTGAATTTGACATTCCTGTGAAATAGCATGTCCAGGTCTTGTCAATATCCAGGATGTGGATCTGATTAGGATGCTCAAGTGGGATCAGACTGTTGGAGCCTGAAGTGGAGGTGGACAAAGATATTGGGTGGATGGCCCTGGTCCTCAGGCTCCTGGACATCAGGGTGCTGCTTGGATTCTAGGAGAAGCCTATGGGCCAGAAGCCAAGGCTATTGATGATTGGAGAGGGACTAGGGGACATAGTCCCATGGTAAAGGGAAGCTTCTCCTGGGACCCTCATGAGAGCTGGGATTTTTATTGGAGCATAGTGGCTCTGAGGAGAGTGGTCACCATTTGAAAGGCCTGCTGGGGGCTGGGAGGATGGCTCAGTGGGTAACATGCTTGCTGTATAGGCATGAGGACCCGAGTTTGGATCCCCCCAACCCACCTAAAATGCTAAGTGTGGTGGTTTTCACCAGTAATCACAGTGCAGGGGAGGCAGGGACAGGGAATCCTCAAGGCTCACTGGCTAGCTAGTCTAGCCAAGTTGGTGAGTTCTACGTTTGCCAGGAGATCTTCCTCAAAGAATAAGGAGAGTGGTCAAGTAAGAAACTCACTGTCTACCTCTGGCCTCTGCATGCATGCAGTCATGTACACATGCATCGCACATATACCCACTCACTTATGAACAAAATACACACCAAAAGAAAAAGATACATTGCTACAGGTTGAGATACTTGAAGAAGAGTAAGGTTTTATAAAAATTGTGTGTGTGCGAGAGAGAGAGAAAGAGAGAGTGAGTGAGAGAGAGAGAGAGAGAGAGAGAGAGAGAAGATGGGTTCACCAGGGTTGCTTGCTCCTGCAAACAAACTCCAGACACATGTGCCACTTTGTGTGTCTGGTTTTATGTGAGTACTGGGGAATTAAACCCCAATCATTAGGCTTTACAAGCAATCACTTAACCACTGAGCCATCTCCGAAGCCCAAGAGTGAGGTTTCTTTAAAAAGTGTGAGGAGCCTTGTCAGGCAAGTGACAGTCCAGATGCTAGGGATGGATCAAGAAGACAGGAAAGCCACAGAGGAGGTCCTGAGCAGTGTGGGATGGAAGAGGAATGAGCCAGATCTGGTTTTAGGTGTGAGGGCTCCTGTCCTCCTTCTCCCTCCCTTTCTCTTCTTCCTAGTCCCCCTTCTACAGCCCAAACAAGTCACCTCTGGTGGCCTTCCAGTCCTTGCCTGCTAATAGCCATGCTGGTTTTAAGAGTGAAGGAGAAATGCTGAGTTCCATAGGAGGTGGCCCAGATTGAGACTTACAGAGCTCCTGACCCTAGGAAGACCCATCTGCCTGGATTCCTCATTCTCCACCCACTCTGAGGCTTTGCTTTACTGAGGTCAAAGGACATGTGAGAAGCTTAGAGGGGAGGACTTGTCATGGTATAGACACTGAAGGCTGAGTAGGAGATGCCACAGGAGGCTACTGATTTATACCAGCCTTAAGCTAGCTGAATTGGAGTGACTTGCCTGAGGACAGGCAGTGAGAAAGTGGCCAAGACAACATGGAAATGAACTCAATGCCTGAGAATTCACTAACACTTCCCAGGCCCACTGACGGCACATTTGCACAGATGTTATGGTTCACAGAAAGCTTGGTTTACAATCTTTTTTATTCTGCTGAGTTTAAAATACACATTTGCCATGTGACTTTTGTGAATGAACAACATGCCCTGTCAGCCTCAGTTTCCCCTTCTGAAATAATAGGCATTGGATCATACTAGGGGTTGTTAATCATGATGGCTGAAGCCTCCCTGATTTGGTGGTAAAACCCTTTCTGGGGAGTTACAGGGAATCTTGGGGTGGGAAGCTCTTGGGTCCCTCCTGGTGTTTTTTATCCATCATTGGACCTGCCTGAATGCTGCGTTTCAGTGTGAGAGTTCTGTTTGGAAAGAGAATTCTGCTTCCTATCACAGGGGTTAACATTTTTGATCTTGCTTACCCTTGACCCTGCTGCATAGTGTTTTGGTTCATTCAAATCTTGGTTCATCTTTATAAAGGTATTGCTTTTATATGTTGTAGGATATTTTTGGTGGCATATCTTTCTCTTCATGCCTTTGATGCCTAAGTACCTGGCAGGTACATGAGTATCCCAGGACCTCTCTATACCATGTGCAGCGATAGACTGATCCTCTTTGGTGGGAGTAGCAATATTCTCCCCAAGCTAGCTTTACTAGTGGTGTTGATGAGCTGAGGACTCAGCTGCTCATGGGAATTTTGATGATGGATCACATCCTGAGTATAATAAGGAGAACAGACAGCTCATGCAGCCAAGCATGAAGCCCAGACCTGCTCTCTTTCACCTAACACCATCTGAGATCCATGTCACGTATCTGGCAGCTGTGGGGGATCACTTGGCCACCAGGAAGTCTTCCCAGCTGGGACCTTTCTGAGAATCCGGGCCAGCAAAGCTACATCTGTGAGTCACCTCTAGGGAAAAATCCAGCTGCTCAGCTCAGACTCAACCCCATTGGCAATGGGGGAGGGACAGAAGGCAGAGGGACCAGTAGAATATAGACCATTTTGCCTTTCTCAGTTTCCTTAGCAGCTTTGCAGATTTGCAGTTCCCCATTTCACAAGGGAAGTAGAGAGGTGGAGCTGGAACCCAATGAGGAAACTACATTGCAGCAGAGTGAAACCCAGGGCTGTTGACAGTAGAGACTTGGCTGAGCCATCAAATTGCTTCTTTGACCTTCTATGTCCTCACCTTTGACTTTTTCTAGCCCAGAGGTAGCTACCTGTAGCCCCACTTAAAGTCAGTACGTGGTATTTTCTGGTGAGTGAAAATTTCAATATCAGGTAATAGTAGAGAACCTTGTGCTGGGTGGGATGAATTATGGAAAAATCCTTCAAATATTGGGGAAGAGGCATCAGAAGGAGGATGAAATTTCTTTCTCAGATAAGTAGGTTGGATTTGTTCATTCGTGGTGCCATGGATTGCCTTCTTTGATGGCAAGGTGTGACCTTGCAAGTTGTAAGTATTAAAGAATGACCCTGGAGAGGTCACTTCAAGGCTAATCAAAGATTGGAGCAGCTGCTTAGAGTCATAATGCGGAAGGGCTGGTGATTGTGATGTCACTTCCCACAGCTGTGACAATCTCAGTAGAAACCAAAGAGCCTCTGTTGCAGCTACCTTGTCGTTTGCTAGATAAGCACCTGACCAGAAGCAGCTTATGGAAGCAAAGGGTTTGTTTTAGGCTTACAATAGATTCCCAGAAAGTTCCATCAAGGCAGAAGAAGCTGGCTCACTTCCATGGATCCAAGCAGATCCAACTGCAGCAAGTAGCAACCACCAACACCAGCACGCCAAACTGCTCTGAACACAATTTATGGCTGGATTACAAGATCCCTTCCCAGTGATACCCGCTTTCCCCAGCAGGGCTCTGCCCACTAGAGACTCAAGTAGCAAGCTCAATCTCTTATTTTTTGAATAAATTTATTTATTTATTGTTAACAAGTAGAAACACTGTATGAACAAGTCTTGTGTTGGTACCCCCATTTCCCTCCTCCCAATCCCTATTCTACTGAAGACCCTCCTCAATGAGATTGCTAGAATGTTCCATAGGATGGAGGGCTATGAGTTATGCAAGCAGCAGATAGCTTTTTTTCAGAGGCGGGCAATGCCTCTGGATATTCCCCCCAGCATGGCTCTTACAATCTTTCCACCCCCTCTTCCACGGAGTTCCCTGGGCCGTGGTGGTTGAGTATTAAGTCATAGCAGCACTTTTAACCACCAAGCCATCTCCCCAACCCAGCCATTTTTCTTTTTTACACTTGTGCAGATTCACTGGTGTCTGGATATCTGGGCCCTGTAAACATTGTAGTTTGCAACCCTGTTCTAGTCAAGAGCTTAGGTTTTGTTGTAGCCACTTTCATGTTGCTGGGACAAAACACCTAACGAGAGGCTGCTTATGGAAGGAAAGGGTTTATTTCAGTTTACAGTTTCAAGGGGGAAATTTTATCATGGCAAGGAAGGCACAGAATGAGCAGAAAGTTGGATGTCACATCTCTTCATATCAGCTTGGAGGAAGCAGGAAGAATGAGCTAGCCAGCATTGGTTTATAAAATGGGGCTGGTTTATAAAATCCCAAGGCCCACCCAAAGATACACCTTCTCCAGCAAGGCTTCATTTCCCAAAGATTCTACCAGATGGGGATTAAGTATGTGGCTTCATCACAAACACATGAGGCTGTGGGGGACATTTCACATTGAAACCAACTCAGGGTTTGAGCTTGAGTTCTATGTTTACCATCTGAAGCGACCATGACCTTAAATGAGATCAATAGCTCTAAGATGCAGCTTCCTGGATATAAATCATAACAGCACTCACCTTTGTAGAGTTAGAATAGTCAGGGAAAGTGGTAGCACAGATTGAGGCACTAAGCCAGAGCAAATCAACTCTTGGCTTCGGGGGAGCTGTCCATCAGTGGAGAACATTGTCTCACAAAGGCTTGTGGGCTCCATTTTACCAACCGCAGGACTGAAGAGATGGCTTGGAGGAAACAAGGAATATAGAGGAGAAACAACCACTAAGAATCTCTGGATACATAGGTCATGTATGAGTTCTCCTTGGATGCTTCTCAGTGGCACTCGATTAGGGCTGCCTTTGATATTCATTAAAATCAGATTTGATCTGGTAGGAAATAGTGTCCCCTTGAGTAACTTGCTTCCTCTTTTCCACTTGGAAAGCTTTAGAATGCTCAGAGTGAGGTAGGGCTTTCAGTACAAATTGTCTTTGTGGGGAGACCTTGACTCCTTTCCTCTCTGATGCAGGACTCCTTTGTGTTCAAAGAATGGTGGTACTTCCTCTCCTTTAGACTCAACTGTCTGAACAGATCTCCACTCCAAAATCCAAGCCAAGAGCCTTCAGATGGCTTATGGTCATCAGACAAGCATCTAGACTGAGCAGCTACACCCCTGGTCTATGGTGAATAGCAACTGTTCCAGCATTTCCAGACCTGCTGGGCCTTTTGGCCTTCCCCTTGGCCAGGCTGGGTGGCATGGTCTGGACCCAGTTTGATGAGAGAGTCTTTGGTGGCTGAATCCCACTGGACCCTTAGTAACCTACTGCTGGAGTCACATGAAGTGACTGATTTGGTTCTCTGTCTTAAGACTTCCTGTACTTCCCAGCTTAATGACAGAGCCTGCTTTATGTACGAGGGATTCTAAGCCAAGATCACACACATCTTAGCTTTTAGATTATGGTTCTCATGTAACAGACTTACAGAGCACTGGCTTTGATGAGAGGGCATGATTACCAGCCCCGTAGGCCCACAGGCAGCCTGCTGGGAGCTGAGGATAGTGCTATCATGACACGGGTGCCCAGGACAGACAGGTAAAATGGGGTGAGATGTGCTTGGGGCACTCTTGCTCTAATTTTTTTCCTGCTTTGCATTTCATCTCCTCTATTTTCTCCCTTCTGTTGTCATCTCTGTGATCATGACACTTAAATAGCATGATAGCCAGAGAGCAACTATCAATAACCAGTCCACCTGCCACAGCCCTACGTGGTGTTTGTCTCCCCTTTAGTTGGTCAGTGGTAGCTTATCTGGAGCCTGCCTTTCTGCACAGTACAAGCCCTGACTGGAAGCCCGATTTATACAGCTGCTGGGGCTCAGGCTTTCTGCCTGTGCTTGAGCCAATTAACCTCTTTGAAGGAGCTTTTTGAGCTCCTGCTCTCTGGGCATCTATCCCTGTCACCTTCACACTGCACCTCAACAGCTGCTGAATTACCATCCAAGCCACATCTGAAGGCTTGTGGCTTGGATCTGGGCAGTGGAGAGCTGTTCAGACAGTTGAGTCCAAATTAAATATTACATCAGAGAAGGCTTCACATATTTCACAGCATGACCTCATTTGGGATATTTATTTGCTGTTCTCCTAGCTCTTTCCAAATTAATAATTGAGTAAAATCCTGTTTGGACATTCAGAGCTGATTTGCTTACATTCTGCTGAAGCACACCTGCTATGTGAGGGAGTGGGTGTGTGTCAGGAGGCTGGGAACAGTAGGGACAGACAACAGACTCCATAAAGGAGAGGCATGGTTTGGGTGCTAACTTGCACAAGAAAATATGATTCAGTCTTAAACATGTAGCTCACCTACTATGGGATGAGCTTGGATTAGACTTCAGGGTGAGAATAAAGTTGTCTTCGCACAGGAAGCCTACATTTGACAGGCATATCAAATGCACTAACACCAGCTAAATAACATAATGGAAAGATCAAATGTCCCTCCCAATTCCACTGTACAGAGAGTCACAAGCAAAGGAGTATCTGTATGCAACTGGTTAAACATGTGAAGATCAACCCAGACTTTGTGTTTTGAGATTTAGACCAGAAAGCCCTACAAACAAAATCTCTCCCTTTGTTTCTGCCTTTCCCTGTGGCATAGTGCTGGAGTGTGCGCTCTGGAGCTGAATGAAAATTCGACTACTTCATACTCACTGTTAGGCTTAATGCAACAGAACTCGCTGTACTTTAGTTCCCTCATCTGTAACACAAGAACATAGCGCTTGCTTCAGAGGGTTGCTGAAAACTTAAAGAAGTTAAAACACATATATGCTTCCAACAGTGCCTAACAAGGCTTCACAGCTGTGACCAGCATTTTATTGGATGAGAGAGGGATTGTCAGGTCTGGAGGAAGTTAGATAACCTTCTGTAGCTGAAGATGTGCTATAATAACTGACTTCTTGCTGCAGAGGCAAAGAATCATCACTTAGGCAAAGGGGAAAAGAGACATTCAATCTGAAGGCGACTTACAAGGAAGAGAATATTTAATAACTGTCTGGTTTCAGGAGAAGAGAGGGGTTCTGGGAACTTGGTTCCCATACTGAGCCCCATATCAATCCAATTCCTCAAATATATAATGAGGGCCTCCCATGCATAGGCATGTACATGCTGTAGGAAAATGGATTCTTGAGGTTTGGAGTCCTTGGCCTACTTCAGAAGATGAAACTGACATATTAAAACAAAACAGGGTCTGGGTGAAGGCTCAGCAATTAAAGGCACTTACTTACATTGCCTGCCTACCCGGGATCCATTCCCTAGTACCCATGTAAAGCCAGATACACAAAGTGGAGCAGGTTTTTGGAGTTCATTTGTTGTGTGGCAAGAGGTCCAGGCACACACACACACACACACACACACACACACACACATATATATATATATATATATATATACATACATATATATATATATATATATATATATATATATATATATATATATATATATATATATATCCCTGGCCTCGATAGTTTTCCATCCCTGTGACAAAATACCCAAGACAAACAACTTCACACGAGAAAAGGCGTATTCTGACTCACAGTATTGTAGTTTTCAATCCATGTTCAGTTGGCTCTTGATTTTGGAAGAGTAGTCCATTCTTGTGGGAGGGCTTGACAAAGAAAACTGGTCACTTCATGACAGCTGGAAGGCAGAGAAAGAGAGGGAGGGAAGGAGGGAGAGAGGAGGGAGGAAAGAAATGAGAGAGAGAGAGAGAGAGAGAGAGAGAGAGAGAGAGAACAGGTGTGGGGGGAAGAGCTCTAGAATCTCCTTTAAGGGCATGCTTCCAATGACCTAATCTCCTGCCACTTGGTTGCTTCTTGATGGATTCACCATCTTTTAGTAATGCTACATGCTGGCAACTGAGCCTCTGACACATGGGCCTTTGTGGCAGAAAATAGATCACATTGTATGTACCTGTGTGAAGGGCAGCGAGGAAAGTTCTCTTGTGTGCTGGAGAAGTAGATATTAGGAGTGGCATGAACCAGAATCAGAATGGAGGTAAGCTGGTCACGTGTCTGAGAATGGGGTTGAGCCTGGCGTTGGGGAGCAGAATAGTGTAGAGCAGCGAGTTTGAGTGTGTGGAATACAAAGGCACACACTTTGTTAATAGGCAGTGGAAGGCCACTAAAGATTTTCTGGACAAGGTAATAAGATATGTGAGATGTAGAATAATTTCATGTTTAGAAACTAATAGGATATATCAGGAGAAAATGGAAAAAGATCTAGGATAGTAGCACAGTGTTGCTTTTGCTGGGGTGACAAAGCCATGGTGGAACCTGCTTGAAAGAAAGAAGTGAGAAGACAGTGCTGCCACAGTGAGAGAAAGCAAATGCTTTGTTTGGATGGGAAGTAAGTTACTGAACATAAAAGAGGAGCTAAGAAGTAGGAGGCTATGGATAGAAATATGGACACGAGAATTAGCCATAAAGAGTCAAACCATGGGAATATATATAACAAGTTGGGGAGAAATTGTAGAAGTCAAGAGAGCTGAACACCCCAAGTATCTGTGAGGAAGCCTTCAACATAGTTCTCAGCTGGTGGAGCCTTTGGGAGGTAAAGCCTTGCTGGAGGAGGTGTGTTGCCAGAGGCCAACCTTAGGGATTGATGAGTCTAGCCCCCTGGGTGTCTTGAGCCAGCTTGCTCTGGCTGCTCTCTTCCTGTTCATATGTGTGAGGTTGTGAGACAGTTGTAATGCTCTTTCCACCTTGATGAACCTTCTCCTTGAAGCTGTAAGCCTGAAGAAATCCTTTCCTCCTATAAAATGCTTGTGGTTCCATGTTTTTCCCAACAATGAGAAGGTAATAACCACACTTGCTAATTTACAGACCTGACATGGTGGGGAAGGGCAGAGAAAGCAGGGCCACAAGGAAGACGAAAGTGGAATAATTACTAATTAGGTTAAGCAATTCTGTTTTGAGTCATGGAAATAAAACAAACAAACAAACAACAAAAATACTCAAAAACAATAGCAGCAGCAACAACAACGACAAAACACAAAACACACCAAAAAGCCAACCAACCAAACAAACAAACAAAAAACCCTGGGGCAAGTTCAAATGGGTAAAACTCAAGGAAAGGCTGCTAGAGGCTGCTGGTGACCTTGAGTGCCATCTGCAGAGTTCTGGGATGGGCAGAGTGAGAGAGTGTGGTAATGGGTGGAAGATGCAGTTAAAGGATTATGAAGCAAGATGAGAGGTCTGTGGAATTAATAGAAGAGGCGAACTAAACTCACATGGCTTGCCTGTCTTTCTAGGCATGAATTAAGTTTGGAAAAGTGTTGGGCCCCAGCCTGACTGAGCAACCTTAAGCTAAGTTTTAGAATACGCTTTGTTCCTGCTTGCTGAGTTCAATGTAGTAGGTATGCTTTGTTCCTGCCTGTTAGGTTTCACTTTACTGGTGATGTAACCAACTACCCTGCTGATTGGCTGTAAAATAATGTGCCCTAGGGAGGTGTACTTTGCTCTGCTGTACTTTGCTGATTGGCTCCCGCCAAAAACTTTGAATCTTATTGCTTAAGAAGAATAGGCAGGACAATGCAGCCTTGGGTTATAAAAGGGCCTTGGGTGCTCAAGTAAAATGAGGTTTGCCTGACTTTTCTCCTGGTTGTCCAACTTTTCTCCTGGTTGTGTGTGTTTGTCCAACCATTTGCCTCACCTCTCCCCAATGGAGCCCTTTCTCCTGCCGGCCAGTGAGACTTGGGCTACCTGCAGGGGACCAGGGGGCCAGGACTCCCCAACAGAAAAGAATTAGATAAAGAGGTTAGTTGTTTGCCAGATACCAGGAAATAAAGGAATAGATGTCAGTAGCAAAATGGAGAAGATGAGAGGGCATATATAAACCAATCACTATCAAGACAAAGAAGATGGCTTCCAGGGTAGCACTGCCCGATCATGAACTAGATGGAGTTAAGATGTTTTACTATGAAGCACTTAATTTTTTCTATTTTGTGGTACCTGGAATTGAACCTTGCTCTTTCCAATGCTCTCTACCACTGAGCTGTATCTTCAGCCGCTTTTTATTTTTCTTTTTAAAACATTAAGTTGCCCAGGTTGTCCTTGAATTCACTCTAGTGTCCAGGCTTGTTCCATCAAGCCCAGATATAACAGTATTCCTAAAAATACATCTTAGATGACATTTAAAATGTTAGGTTGGAAAAGGTCATGCCATGGCTGCAGCACACTGATCTCTGGCTGCTTGGCTCAGACATGACTAGCCATTGGACTCCTGTGACTGAAAAACTGATTTTTGTTTCAGATCATCTGATGACACCAGTAATAGTTTCCATTGTGGTTGTGTTGATGAAAGGAATGAGTGGGATAATTAGAAGGCCAAATGCTTTCAAGTTGTCCATCATATTTTGTATAAAATGTTGCACAGTAAATATTAACCATTATCACTATAAGAGTTTTCTGGGTCCTTAGTGGGAACAGTTTGGCAGTCTGAGTTCCACAGATGTTCAAAATTTCCTCATATAAAAGTGAAAGATTGTGTATGAATAAACAGAAGAAAAAAGAGAAGGGAAAGGCTTGAGAAATAACAGAAAACAGAAGTGTGTGTGTGTGTGTGTGTGTAGGAGGAGGAGGAGGAGGAGGAGGAAGAGGAGGAGGAAGAAGAGAAGATCATAATAAAACTAGAAAAAAGGCAACAGTTATGACTGGCTGGCTGGTGGAAATGGGGTCCTTGATATTACTGCATGATTAACTCACAGGAAACTCCAAGATGTGGCTTCATAATTTGCAGTGTGGATATGGATGTCCTTTACCAAGCTCCTGGTTACAGAACCTACTACAGACCACTAGTTATTTCACCTTGACTTTCTAGCTAGGTTGTCTTCACTAGTGACCATCATCTCCCACAGCCCTACCCCTCAAGAAACTCAGGGAACACTGAGTATTAGACAGAGAAATATTAAAAATGGCCACATTGGGATCACACAAAACCTTTTTTATTTATTAATTTTTATTGAGAACTTTAATCAATATATTTTAAATTTGCTTTACATTTTACATTTTTATTTATTTGTAAGCTGAGAGAGACAGACACAGAGAATGAGATGAGAGAGAGAGAGAGAGAGAGAGAGAGAGAGAGAGAGAGAGAGAGAGAGAGAGAGAGAATGGGAGCATCAGGGCCTCCAGCCTCTGCAAATGAACTTCAGATGCATGTGCCACTGTGCATCTGGTTTTACATGAGTACTGGGGAATTGAATTCAGGTTGTTAGGTTTTGTAGGCAAGTGCCTTAATGGCTGAGCCATTTCTCCAGCCCTTACTTTACATTTTATTTATTTGTATGCGTGTGTGTATGGGTGCATCAGGGTCTCTTACCAATATGCATAGAATGCCAGATGCTGGCATCACTCTTTATGTACAGCCAGGGGTTAAGTCCCCACGACTTAAGTAAACCAATTTTATTAATAATTTCTTATGTAGTAATATTCATGCCAGCATACACATACTCCTGTATTGGATTCTCTATCATTAAACGTAATACCATTCAGTTATCCATGGAGGTAAAGTCTTTTTGAATTTGTTTACATTGCAATATGAATTACAATTTGAAAAATTAGCTTTATTTTATTAGACTAGTTCCTGTGTGTGTTGCTTTAATTGAATATGAACGACTAAGTAACTTATAAAGAATGAAGCTTTTTTCCACTCATGATTCTGTCTGGGTCCGTGGGTTAGTTAGGGAGTTGCAGCGCGCATCAACTCCCTGTTCACCCACGGGGGCTGGGTGAGCAGTGGCTTGGAATAGCTGTGAGCCGAACGAGAGATGAGACTCTCGGGAGAACGCGGCAGTGGGCAGTTCTCATTTTATTGTATAGATAGCAGTTGCTTATATAGAGAAAAGTCAGAGGTAGAAGCATAGGAAGCAAGATCTGTGAGCATCTCATGAGTTTGATTGGTAGGGGCCAGTATTCTTTGGATGCCTATTTTGCATAGATAAATTGAGGGGGCTACGTGATTCTATACATGGATACAGACATGGATAGAATGGTGATGTCAGCAGAGGAAATGTAACCTTGTTGTTTAGGTTTGTTTATTGCAGCTGGATTAAGTTAGGCTTTTAAGTGCTTGTTTTTATCTTATCGGACAGCTGTGGCCTGCCTGGGGGCTGGAGTTTTCAGGATTGCTAAGATTTATAGGGATCCTCGGACTTTGCCTCAACTTCCTTATCAGAAGGAGACAGTCCCAGAAGCCTGCCAGACTCAGCAAAACCCTACTTCCTCCATGCCCCATTAGCAGGGTATCACAATTCTGAAGGTTGAGAGGTTGAAGACTGAGTAGCTGTATTGCTTTGGGCTCTCTCAGAATTCTAAGACAGCACAGGTGAGGCAGTATGCCTTAGTCAGCGCTGCTCCACTTCTTATGAAGCTATTGTCCTGTTAGGGACTCAAGACCTTGCTTAACCTTAATTACTTCCAAAAGGTCCCACTTCTACATATGTGTGATGGTTAATCTCGGGTTGTCAACTTGACGGGATTTAGAATCACCTGTGTGCATGACTCTGAGGGATTATCTGGATCAGGTTAATTGAGATGGGAAGATCCACCTCAATTTTGGACAGCACTATTCCACAGTCTGGAGTCCAGGACTGAATAAACAGAAGAAAGCAAAGTGAGCAATTGCATTTATCACTCTTTGCTTCCTGAATGTGGATGCACTGTGATTATTTCCCTCAAGATCCTGCTATAATGTCCTTCCTGCCAGGATGTAACCATTAGCTATAAGTGTAGGGAAAAACTATTCCAAATATCTGCAAGTAGCCTCTCCCACAATCCAGTATATTTAAAGTGAATTGCAATGTCCTTAAAATGACTTTGAATGAGCCTTTATTTCCTCCTCACCTGCAGTAATGATGTAGAGATGCTTAGGTGTGTTTATATGAATCTTCCTCCCATCTCGTTCATGCACAGACATCCCCAAAACGGAAGTGTTAATTATTGGGCAAAGCTCATTGTTTAAGCTGTCACAATAAGTGACTGATACAGGCTGAAAATCACCTAAGCTATCAGCATTAAATTTATTCTTTAGGAGAGCTAGAAAATACTTGCATACAGGAGATAGTAATTATATTACTCAATCTAAGTTGGCTCACTAAGTTTCATGGTGAAGAAAAACCCAGAGTGCAATTCAGCTCTCAAGTATAAAGAAAAAAAGTATGAAAATGTAAAAATGGATAAATGGTTATCTTCAAAATACTGAATAAATATTATCCTTTTATGTTAGTTGTCCTTAATAGTACATTTCAGACTTTTAATTGTGCAAAGTAATGTACTATCTTATACCTGGGTGAATTCTGGTCAATCCTATTCTTTCTTGTATTGTCTGGAATCAATCCTGGAGTCAGGGGTGGAGAAGAATGGCAATTCTAGAATCAATATCTAAAATATCTTCAGAGTGAGAGTGAGGGATGGCAACTCCCAGGAGGATACCAGGAGAATTCCTGCTTCCTTGGAAAGTATAGTCACTTACCAACAACCAAGCTCGAACTCTGAAGGCTCCTTGTTCCCTGAGGAGGGGGCATCCCTTCATGAGGCCCCTCCTTTGTTTCCTAGTTCATCACTCAGTTTGAAATTATTCTGTTTTGTCTCATGGCATGTGTGATCACATGCCATCTAGGCTTCCTCTATTTCCCAGCCTTTATTTACTATTCCTTAATCCTTCTCACTCTTTGAAAGCAGAGAGAATGGTTGGGTTGCCATGGCAACCTTTCTACCCCTACCTCTCAACAATTTTTCTACATTTTAATAAAATCACTATTTATCATGCAGAAAGCTGTAGTACTCTTTGTCACAGCTCTGCAAGGGAAGTGTCCCACCTGACCAGAATACTAATGACTCAAACATGGCTTCTACTTCCTGAGCTAGGAAGCCTTCCATCACTTCGGTAGACATCTGTACCTTTCAAGACTTTGTTTCAGCATATGTACAAAGTCTGACTTGTGTATCTGAAGCTACAGGTATTTAAAGAGCTGACTCAGGGTACTGAGCGGAAGAGGGGGTGGAAAGATTGTGAGAGCCGTGGTGGGGGAGACTGTCCGGAGGCATGGCACCCATCAGTAACAACACACTTGGGCCAGGAAGACCGGGATGAGTACTAAGATATACAGGATCCCTTGCCACAAGGACTAATACAGACAGCCCACGGAGGAGGATATACAACTGATCAGGGATGGGGAGGGG
>PVHP010005225.1:0-50294 GCA_004024765.1 Zapus hudsonius | reverse complement strand
GAGCTGAAAACCCAGCCTAGCAAAACATACCATGCTGGATATACATAAAATATGCTCACTGCCTGTGACTGGAGATAGAAACAAGGTATTCCTATCTTTATTACCCTGAGGGAAGTGAGCCCGTGGTGTCTGATTGTACTTAGTTGAGTTGTCATAGCTAACTCATTGGGAATAGCTAGAAGTTTTGCAAGACTGAAGGTGTGTGGAAGGCAGCCTAAAAGCATAGAGTCTTCATTGCTTGCAGGCTGTGAGAATATTCTTGTCTAAATACCACACCTCCTTATGGAATTGTTGGGAATAGCAGAGATGCTATACCTCAAGCACTTGGTGGCAATACAGCCTCATGACTAAGCATCTGAGTTCTGGGCTAGGCTTCTATATTCCAGTTCAGCTACTGTCTCATGACTTGACAGAGTTACTTGACCTTTCTATGCATCATTTACTTCCAAGGTAAATGGATGGGATGATGATAATAGGATTGATATTTTAGAGTTGTTTTGAGTATACAGTAAGTTCATAAAGGTAAGATCTTACATTTTTCTGTCACTGGTTACAGACATTTGATAAATGAGGCTTATTAATTTAGTAGTATAGCAAAACCCATAAAGACTATGTCAACCCTGGGGTTTTATCAAATTCCATAGTTGCAAGGGTAGGCCAAACCAAAAGGATCAGTAGGGGCCATTTGGCTCTGGAATGAGACATGAGTCTACATTGAGAAGTATTCTAGGTGGAGTTCTAGATAGCAAAGTGTGGTAGCTTTTCAATTCTGAGAGTTAAATCATGAAAATATTTGTTTATTACACATTCTGGGACTGTATGGGACCAAAATTACATAAGAGCAAGTCAGTTTACTTTAGTTCAAACCTAATTTGGACTCAGTGTTGTTTATCTGTTCTGGTAGCACATAGGTAGAAAGTCTCCAGATAAGTTATGCAGTAACAATCTGCTAGTGCCCATTCTTAAGCTTTCATGTGCACATGAACCATTTAGGAAATTTATGAAAACTCAGGCTCAGTGGGTTGGGGATGGAGCCCTAAATTCTGAATTTCTGTCAAGATCTTAGCTGATGCTAGTGCTCTGGTCCCAGGGATCAGTGAGAAGACGCTTATGAGGATTTTTGAGACCAGCTTTTTTTTTTCCAAAGACATCTTTGAGCAGAGCTGTGGTAAGAATGCAGAAATTCTCCTACTTCCTATTAGGAACCAAAGCTGGGATCAGTGAATGTCAACATTGATAGATCCTGGCTCCTAGGAGAGAAAGAAATTAAGCTAGAAGCCTGTTTCTCCCCCCCCCCGAGGTTTTAAAAAGTCATGGAGGGCTGCATAAAAAATTGTATGTGTGTGTGGGGGGGTGTTGGAAAATTCAAGATATCTGATGGAATTTTGAAAGGGATTTCTTATTACTTTATTTTGTACTTACAGCTCAGAACCCAACACAGTAATTTTTCTGGATATTAGGGTTTATTTATTTGATTTATTCAGAATATTTCAAAGCCATGATGCTTGGACCAAAATCCAAGTGAAATTGAGCCAAATTATGACATGATGATTAAAACATTAACTTGAAATATTAACTTCTGTTTAAAAGCATTGCTTTCCTACTATAAATCTCTGGCAAGTTCTTACTTAAGTCTATGTTTTGTTAAAAAAAAGCCTTGATGTGTTTGTAACATCTACCAGTAATAGTGACATATAACAGCTGCAAGCTCATTTCAAAATTTCCAGTAGAAGAATTAAAGGCCGGGTTTTAAGATGAGAGGGTTTGTACTTGATAGAATGAATCATCCAGTGACTCACCATTACAAGTTGTGTGACTTAAAAATCACAGTGGTTGTGAGCTTCTCTTTGAAGGGATGAGCAAATTATGAGGAAGAAATATGTGAAATTAGGCAAGAAGAACTATAAAGTTCCTCTTGAAATTCTAAGTTAACCATGACTCAAAGAGCATGGCAGGACATCTATATATGCTCATTTGATTAGAAAGGTTATTTCAATTTAGACGGCTAGCTATGTAATTTGGCCTCTTTAGCACAATGCAGTATTATATCTATCTTGGTACATAAAAATCATTATTGCCAAAGGGATGGCTCAGGGAATAAGGCAATTATCATGTAAGCATGAATACCCAAGTTTGAATCCCTAACACCCACTTAAAGCCTGACACTGCAGTGCTAACACCCGTGATCCCAGTGCACCTAAGGCTAGCAGGAGAGTGGAGGCAGGAGAATTGTTCAGAAGCTCTTGGACCAGTCAGCTAGCCTGGGGAAAACAAAAAGTGAACAATGAAACAAGAATCAAACAAGGTAGAAAGTAAAGACCAACGCCCAAAACTTGTCTCTGACTTTTACATGCAGGAGTGCATGCACACATACAAAAAAAATTCTCATTGCTGCAAGATTTAAAAAAATATTTATTCGCACGTGTGTGTTGTAGGTTCTCTTACCACTGCAAATGAATGCTCATTCAGCTTTATGTGGGTGGCTGAGGAATTGATCCCAGGCCAGTAGGCTTGGCAAGCATCTTTAACTGCTGAGCTCTCTCCATCTGCTAGATTCTTAAGCAAGGTGGATATCATCTTGCAAAAGGGTCCACAGATCAAGCTCTGTTGAGAGAAGTATAAGTTGCGTTGCTAGTAATGTCTTTAAAGATGCCAATTTATACACCAAGTAACAACTCAGATGGGAAATGGGAGGGACAGAGATAGAGAAGAATGAACATTTCAAAATGCAGTTTGTAGCAGCATTAGGGATCTTACAGGCATCGAAAGATGTCTCCAATAGAAACCACATAACTGGATTCCAGATGAAAGGCTCTTCAGTTGACACATCCCCACTGGGAAGAGATGAGATGAGAATTATCTGAGAATGGCTATCATGACCCATCCTTAAAACAGAAACTTTGTTTCTCCAAGCTCATGGGAGCTGGGTACAATAGCAACCTTATAATTTGTCACTGAATAAATAACTAAGACCAGTTACATTAATTGTATCTTATGCTTTGACTTCCCAAATTCTTCTTTAATAGATCTGAGAATTGAATCCATTTGCAACCTTCAGAGTTAGTATTTTTCTTTTCAATAATCTATATGCTTTGTTTTTGTTAAAGCAGGTAGAAAAATTCATAGTTTCAGTTTTGTTAACCTTATTCTAAATTGACTATTTTAGTAATATTTATTAATTGTACATATTAATGGGATCAGTGAGAAATTTCAATTCATGCACACAGTGTGCACTGATTAAACTTCTCTTTTTCCATCCCTCCAACATTTCCAATTTTTATTAATCACTAGTCTACATTCAGGTTCACTCTTAAAAAAGCCTTTACATATAAGGGAGAGCACGTGGTACTTGTGTTTTCTAGGTCTTATTTATTTAATTTAACATAACGTCTTCCAGTTTCATCTATGTTGCTGCAAACAGTATATGCGCAGCACCTTTTCTTTGTCCATTCATCAGAGTCCTTATCATAGCACCTGTGAATGGTGCTGCAATAAACGTGGGAGAGCAGGTATCTCTTTGATATGCTGATTTCATTTTTTAGATGTGTATCAAGAAACGGAGCAAGTGGATCGTGTAGTGGGTCTATTTTTATTTTTTGAGGAACTTCCATACTGGTCTCCGTTATGGCTATACTATCCTTTATCTCTAACAACAGTGTTCCTTCTTCACGTTCTAACCAGCATGTTTTAGTATTTTTTTTGCTGTCTGCAGCTTAAAGTAGGCTCATTTCCAGTAAATTCTACAAGAATGAGAGAATATGTGTGTAATTTTGAACTGCACACCATTTTGACTGGGATTTCTAGATAGATCAATGTTTGAATACTTTACAATTTAAATACAAGAGCTGTTATCCAAGCAGAATATTTCAAAGAATTGGAGATTGAAGCATGAAATCTAGAAACTATTGGCAGTGTTTAAATACTTAGGTTAAAATTACACTTGAGATAAAAACTGGTTTACTTTTTTTAAGTTAAAAAGCTTACAATAAAGACCCTGAAGGTTCCTGGAATAACAAACACCTTCTCTAGGACAACAACTGAATGAGGTAAGTGTGGTTGACTTAAAAGTACAAATTAATTTCCTCAACACTATTCATGCTGCAAAATTAAGGGGGAGAATTTCCAAGAGAGGGGCATATTTGGAGTTTTATTGAGTCTCAATAATTTTAAGTACTACAGTAGTTTGAAAAAGAATTAAAGATTTTCTTTTGCTAAGATAATTATCTTGTTTCTTCAGACTTAATATGTTTTACCAACCCTGTACTGGAATCTTCTAAAAGCAGAACATCAGTGTGGATCTGTTTCTGTGACTTGCTAAAGATAAATAGCCTAGTTTGGCTGCAAGAAGCTATAAACACTTCCCCACACTCATTTTCCTCGTCTCCTCTCTTCTCTTCCTCCTTTCTCATAGTATGCTGAACCTATCTACCATAGAACTTGTACTATGTCAGAAGCATAGAAGTTCTCTTGTCTACTGCTTCCATGAAGGTCTTTGAGAGCAGAAGTTATAATTCCCCAGTGTATTATTTGTTCAACAAATGTTTACTGAACACCCATGATGTAAAGGCATTATAAAACCACATGTGCCTGACTCACCTCTCAAGTTGCTCACAGTTTGGTAAAGGAGTTAAAATAACAGATGGCTGTATTTTGCATTAAGTTCTTTGACAGATGGCTCTTGGGGTAACATCAAGGGGACAATGAACTCTTCCTAGAAAAAGTGTCAAAGTTTTGATAATTAGCTGTCACCTAGCTGAGCATAGCAGTGTGATTGAGTGGGATAGGGAAGAAGACAGATGTGAAGATAATTCTGGATGGTCCATCAATAAGTGTGAAGGCATATGGAAGAAAGTGTGCCATATACAAGGATTTTACAATAGCATGTATGGTAATATAGGAGATAGATGAGGGGTGAGGTGGACAGGTACTGGATTATGGATGTCATGTACAAAAATTGGCCTTTGTTCTAAAAGGATAAGGTAAGCATTATTGAAATATTTTAACCAGGAGAGTCATTAGTACATTTGTAAGTTAGAAAGCCCATCTTGATTATGTTATATTATGAGGTTACAACCATAATGTGAGCAAAAAGTCACAGATACAAAAACAATTCAGAGGTGGAGGGGATGTCAAAAGTTGCAGCAAGAATTTGTTGTGAAAAGTAAGGGAGAAATCTAAGATCAGTTAATCTAAGGTTTCTAAGCAGTTGCATTATGGAATATGATCTGATTCCTCAAGATAACAAATACAGTTAATATGAGATGGCTGAGTGCATCTGTGTTGAACATGCTGAGTTTTTTTTTAATTTATTGTCCATAATGAGTTACAACATTTAGTGGGCAAACAATGAGTTGTTATCCCCAATTCCCCGCTGCCCTCTCTTCCCCCCTCCACTGGATAACCTCCTCCATGGGTCGTCTGGAGAGAGAGAGAGTCCTTGTAACAGGGGACCATGGATAGACTAGTATTCAGCCAGGTTCTCCTGGCCATGCCTCTGGATAATCTCCCCCACCACGGCTCTTACAATCTTTCCGCCCCCTCTTCCGCATAGTTCCCTGAGTCGTGGTGGATGAGTATTAAGGCTGCTTTAAGGTTGTGAGCTTAGAGGTTTTTGTGTCGAAATCGTTGGTTTCTGTCTCACTGGCTTATCCTGTGTTGATTTAATGGCTGTGGCTGTGGGCCCCTTGTTCATCCCATCATTCTCTGCGGGGTTCCATTTGGATCCTCCACGATATGACTGTGGTGGCTCCTCTCTTGCCAGAATCTCAGCTATGGGCCTACTGTCGGTTGGTAGGGTTAGATGGGCCCCAGCTCTCTCGCTGCATCCTGAAAAATACAAACACAATCTCCATCGGAGAGTGAGATCAGTGTAGGTTAACAAATATACACAATTCTGGATTACCTAGATTCTATTTTTAGTAGTCTCCCTGTCACTCGTTCCCATAGTGCATCTTGTTTTGGGAGCCCAAAAGTACGGGATCCGGTGCCTATCGCCCTGAATCCCTAGTTCCAAACAAGGGGTCCCCCTCACTTAGTGGAAAATTGGTCGAATTTGAAAGCTGTTGATTGTCTCCCCCAGGCCCAGGCTCCTCCATTACACCAAGTGCTCCTTTGTTGGTTCGAACATGCTGAGTTTTAAGGAAGCCTGCAGAGTCTGGAGACAATGCAAGCAGATATGTCTTGCAAGGAGATTGATATAGAAAAGATAAATTGCCTGCATGGGACACAAAGCACCATTAAAGTAGCTAATGTCATCCTGAGTTATCAGGTTAAGATGAATCTCATAGAATTAAGTGGTAGGGAGCAGTGTTGGGCCTCTCATGTGCTGGAAAATTGTAGCCACTTTCCATCTTTCACTGAGACAGTATGAGTCTTCCTGGTGTGTATTTCATTTTTCCCTTTGATTCTGTACTATGCTTAGCTGTATTTTGGATTGTCTGAATGCAGGCTTTCATAATGCTAATTGTGACACAGTTCCCTGTGATGTCATAGCTCTTTGTTTCATTATTCCTGTGTCTAACTCTCCATTTCATGTTCAAAGGAGAAAGCATCTAATTTTCCCAATTGGGTCAGGTGACCATATGTGGACAAAGGCTGGGCTAACATGGATTTTAATGTTTTCCCTTTTGACTATGGGTTGGCAGGTTCTCTCAGCATGGAATGTTGGCAGGACATAAATGATTGGTTGAGAAAACAGCTGGCACCTGTGTGGTGAGAAGAGCACTTAGTGTATTAGTTAATTTCTTGTTGCTGGGACAAAATACCTGACAAAAATCAGTTTAAGGGAAGAAGGATCTATTTCAGCCTAAAGTTCTAGATTTCAGTTTACTGTCTGTCATGGTGGAGCTTGAGGCAGCTGGTTACACTCAGCACAGTGAGGAAGCAGAGAGTGATAAATGTTCCTGCTCAGCCAGCTCTCTTTTTTAAAAAATATTTTATTTATTCATTTTCAATTTTATTTATAAGTGATAAACTTATCAATTTTATTAATTCATTTTCATTGCAGAAAGAGAGAGAGAGAGAGAGAGAGAGAGAGAGAGAGAGAGAGAGAGAGAGAGCACCAGGGCCACCACCTTGTGGGTCTGGCTTATGTGGGTACTGGGGAATTGAACTGGGAGCCTCAGGCACTGGAGCCAAGTGCCTTAACTGCTAAACCATCTCTCCAGCCCCCGCTCTCTATTTATGTAGTCTGGGACCCCAGTCCATGGAATGGTGTTGCCCACAATTAAGGTGGGTCTTCCCATCTTTATTAATTTAAAATAATCTCTCACAGATGTGCCCAGAGGCCAACCTAATCTAGGCAATCCCTCACAAGTGATTCTAGATCCCATCAAGTTGACAGTCAATAGAAACCATCATAGTGTATGATCTGGGATGGCAATCATTATAATCAGAGAAAGTAGTTAAAACTAAGCAAATGGGTGAGATTACCTAGAAAGAGTCTAAACTGTGAAAAAATTGGAGCCTTGGGGAACATTCAGTGAAGACATGGAGACAGAAACCAGACAAATGGGATGAAATTGAGTTGTGGTATGGACATTGAAAAAAATTACAGTATAATATCACCTTCTCTAACTATTTCAGTTTTGCTTACATCTCTCTCTCTCTCTCTCTCTCTCTCTCTCTCTCTCTCTCTCTCTCACACACACACACACACACACACACACCCCATATTTGACACATTCTACATATTGTAAAGCACATCTATGCTTTGGTCATTCTGAGTATGTTGCTGCCTCTGACATGTGCCCAGTAGGGCTGTCTAATCTGGTCTAATAACATACACATGTAAAGTGTGCCTCCGGTGGACTGTCTGCTAGGATCTTTCTTAGCTACTACACGTGCTGAGAGCTTAACCTGATAGCACAGGGCATTCCTGCTGGCACAGAAAGTTCCCAGAGGGACAAACATATTAAAATCACAAATTCATTTCCTTCTTGAGACTAGGACATACACTAGTCGAACAGCTTTATAAATTGCCTCAAGAAGTTACAAGGAAAAAGTTAATTCATTCTCAAAAATTTACATCCATATTTATTAATGCTATTTCCCTCTCTTTTGAAAATATTTCCATCTCCTCTGCCACAGATGAGAAGACAACATGGCCATTTTCTTCTGCAGAGTTCCTCAGCTTCCCTATAATGGTAAAGAAAAACTAAATACTTAAAAATATTTTTTAGTCCAGCTTTTTGATTTTCTTTTTTCTTTTTTTAAAAACATATTTATTGTCAATAATTAGATACATTATATGAGCAAATCTTGTGTGGTACCACCATTTACCTCCTCCCTGTTCCCAACCCACTAGGGGCCCTTCTCGGTGGGTGTACTGAATCAGTACATGGGGAAGGGGGTTATGAATTGTACAAGAGGTAGCCCATTTATTTTTTCTTTGTGTGTTGTTGCTGAGAGGGGCAGTGACTCTGGATAGTCTCCCCCACCATGGCTCTTACAATCTTCCTGCCCCCTCTTCTGCTCAGTTCCCTGAGTCATGGTGGGTGAGTTTTAAGTCTGCTTTTTTGTTGTTGTTGTTGTTGTTGAGATTTTAAGGGTCTCTGGGCTTCTGTTTTGGATTGTGTTGGGTATCCTTGGTGTCTGTCTACATTGTCCTTTCTTGGGTTATCTGACTTGCTGTGGTGATAGGTCTCTTGTCTATCTGGCTACTTTCTCAAAGGTTTCATTTGGGCCCTATATGATAGGTTAGGGTGGTTTATCTCCTGCCTCGGTGTCAGCCATCATCCAATGTCTTGTTGATGGAATTGGGTTGTCTCTGGCTCTCTCACTGCCTTCTGAAAAGTACAAACAGAATCTCCATCAGAGAGTGAGATCAGTATAGGCTAAATGAGACAACCATTGTTGATTTGGTGAGATTCTAATTGGTGTAGCCTCTCTGTAGATCTCTGGTAGTGGGAATTTCCCCTTGGACCCTGGGTTCTTGGTCCCCATAAGATATTGCCATGGATCTCAGGTCCAGTTAAGGGTTCCTTGCCACTGAGTGGATCTCTTAGCCAATCAGTAAGCCAATGATTACCCACCTATGTTTAGTGCTACTATGGTACAGATGAGCACTTCTTGACTTGCTGGTCTCTTCCATATAGCAGTGTGCTCAGCATTCTAGTGACATCAGTCAGTATTGTATATCAGTGGTCTCTGCTTTCTCCAAATATCATTGACCAATTTCTCCTGGCAGCTCATATAATGCCTTCAAGCACTACACATGCTATCATCTAAAAGATGGTTACCATTCTGGATCTAGCAGGGTCTCGGTGTTGTGTGATGACACTCTTTGATATCTTCAGCAATAGGGTGTTGCCTTTGGCTTGAGGCAGGTATTCAAGAGCTTTGACATAAACCTGTCTTGCTTTGGGGACCTCGTGGGTCTCTTTGATCAACAGTTCTATGTGGGAAGTAACCAATGACTGGGATAGGGAGTTACAGGCCAGAGCAATTTGTCCTGGGGTCAGGCTTCTTCCCAATCTATTCATGGCCCCTCTTACCAGGTGATGCTCACAAATTCCTCAAGAGCTTACTCTATGAAAGTAAAGATTTTATGGTATCAATTCATTATTGGTTTAGCATCTGATTTTGAACAGGCCCTGTAACATCTTATTTGAGCTCTGATTATTTGTAGATTCAAGCTATGCAGGAATGACATTTCCATGGTTGGGATAGGTATTACACATTAAATAATACTTCTCACTGACACTGCGAAGTTCATAGCTAGAGCTGATGTGTGCTCTTAATTTTCATCTAAAAGCATTACTATGCTTAATTGGACCAAGCATGAATTGCACACATATTCATTTCCTTGTTAACTGTGTGTTTAAAATCAAATTTCTGGGTTATTTAATTTGTTATTTCTCTCGAAGCTTCATTTTAATGACCTTAAAGTTAAGAGGCAGTATTGTCACTAGAGGAATTAGTTCTTCATCTGGATTCTCTATTTCCATGACAGATTCTTCTATCATAAGCTAGATCATTTAGAGTAAGGAGGGATTAACCAAACAAACAAACAAAATAAAGTAACCCATTTGGCTGTGATTAATGAAGTCTATAAATAGTAGACCTAAGGGAGAGATAGGCACAAGATTGATAAAGGCTGCAATACAAAAGAAACCACAGGAACTGAGCTGAAGATCCAGCAGTTCTAACTCATAGGAGGTGCGCAGCATCATGCATGAATTCACTTCTGCTGATGTCCTAAAGAATTGAGAGAGCTTTCTTAGTTCAAAGAAACTATCTGTAATCCATTAGAAACAACCTGTATCTCTTAATTTACTCTTTAAGTGATTACACCATAGAATATTTGGTCTCTTAAAATTAAATACTCATAAATTATAGCTTCTGGAGTCCTTTGCCAAAATTATATGGGCAGAAGGCTTAAAAACAGTTATTTCTTATATCAACTGGAGGCTTGAAGGAAAGCATTTTGTTCTCTTTATAGCTAATTGCCATATGTGTAAGGACATATAAATCTGCACTTTTTTGTTTGTTTTAGGCAAAGTAAAATTCCAGATGGAAATGAGAGAGGGCCTCTGTTTTGGTGATGTAACTTTTGCTGACATTCAAAAAGCACAAACACACTTGGAGAGCTGGATGCTACTAGAAACACAAAGAAGAACAGCATTGTTAGGTACAAAATAACAATGGCTAGGTATAAACTGAGTGCTAAAAGTTATACTCTGTTGCAGTGCAAAAATATTGCACATAGAGACTACATATTGAAAATAAAATGTTCTTTACATTTCATTGTTCTGAATATATATACTTAGGATCCTAACCTACAAGCTTGGGAACTATCTACATATTGACCTTACTACCTCTGCCGCAGTGCTCGAAGTAAGGCAGTAAACACATGGGTGTGACCAATATTACTATTTTAAAATAAAAATGTATATTTGCTATACCATAATTTACTTTTCTATGACTGGCATAAGGTATAAAGGCATAGAATTGTTGTGAAGAATTTATTTTCTTCTTTGAGACTTACTGGGCCCCTAGTAGTACAATATAGGGGGAAATGGAAGAAACTTGGGGAATGTTGGCATCCAGAGGTGTAATACACAGATGTCTTCATTGTGTGTGAGAACATACAACAGAAGAACCAAAGTAGATCCTATGTGAACTGCTGACAATTGCCAGCTTTAAATGTTTCCTCTTTGCTAAAGCCAAATAATTAAAGAAAAAGGAAGAGAGAGAAAGTGAGGGAGGAAAGAGAGAGAGAGAAAGAGAGAGAGAGAAGAAAAGAATAATTTGCAGTTAATTACTACTATCAGTAACAGGACTTTTCTTGGTATTTTATTAGAGTATGTATATAATATTTGCAATGAAAACACTTTAAAATCCAATGACAAATAAAAAAATCACATAATCAAAACTAATAGGTGTTTACTAATATTTTCTTAACAAAAATCCCATAATCATGAAAAATCATACATCAGAGAACATGGTATAAGTTTAGCTTCACATGACTATGTGATAAATTAACATAACTGTCAAAAACAAATATAGAAAAATATAAAATGTATATTTGAATTTACATTGTAGTTAGAATTTAACTGTTATTTATTGTTATTAAGAATGATTATTACTTCATTCCACACAAAATATAATACTTGCTTGACTTACATATTCGATAAAGAGAACTAAATTTAAGGTTGGAAAAAATTAAACTCTAATATAATAAGCACATGTTCCATTTACATATTCACAGTAACTTTGCTTTACTAGTCAGTAAAAATACAGAATATATCACAGACTGTTGATTTACAAGGGAAAGCAGTAACAGTGTCTATCTGTTGTTTGAGAATAAAAATGTAGTATTTGTCATGCATTGATGCACGAATGTTTTCCTTATTCAAACTGAACATTCATTGGAGTATAACTTAATCTGAGAAAACCCTTCAGCCCATTCATAAATATGTGAAAAGTTTACCAAATATTTGAACCATGGCTAATGCTAATAATGCAGCTATCTAATACTTGATAATCAATTCTTTCTGTATAGTTACAGGAAATGCGTTTTCATAAAATACAATTTTCCTTCCCACTCCCCCTTCTCTTCCCTGCCTTAACCATAGAGTTGTGTGATGAACGAGAGGCTAAAAGTGGTTACTATGAGTGCCCTCACTTTTCTTTGCGCTCAATCAGAATGGCTGCAATTTCTCTGTTTGCTTCTGTCTGCTGTTCAGAAATCAGTTTGATGATGGCCCCCCGTTTTTTTAATGAAAAAGATCAGTGAAGATCATTTTTCCATCTAGCACGTTGGCATGAAATGTATGTATCTTAGTGTGTGTAGTAGAAGGTGTTGACTTATTCTGTCTTAGGTGGAAAATATCTAGATACTCTTTTTGGATGGATTACAGTTTGGAAGTATCTAAGAAAGGTCACTAAAATCTGAAAATGCCAATGTGTCTTTTAAAGTCAAGTGTCAAAGTCTTAAATATAATGGTAGTGGTAGTGTACAAACGAAATGGCGGGATGCTGAGAGCATGACATTTACAGCTACTTGTGGACGAGTTACTTGATTCCTCAGACGTGATTACTTAATCTCCAAACTTCAGATGATCCTTGCAAAGTATGATGTAAATGTTATAGGTAAATAAACATGTCAGAATCTTAAAGACTTTGGGTGTCTTTATTCTGACTTCTATTCTGACTTCTGCATAATTATCATCTACAAAAGATTTCCAAAAGATTCTTGAACATTAAGCATATTATATAGAAATACTACATGCACTGTTTGCTTTCTCTTGTATATGATATATATATGTATGTATATATATATTCTTGTTAACATAAATGAAACTGTTTTATGGGGTAGCTCCTAAAAATGGTCTATACAGTACCCTTAAAGTCCTTAAAGTTCAAAAGAGAGGATATTATTTGGTTTATAGGTACACAATTTTATGGCATTTAAGAAAAATACTTTGACAGTTTTAAGCAAACTAAATACTTAACCCCCCACCCCACCCTCAACATTGAGATCACACCATAGAAACGATTTACAAGAAGGGATACTACTGTGGTTTGTTTAGTATAGTCAGTTCACAAATGGTTGTAAGATACAGTATTAATACAATATGCTAGAACCACCACTTAACAAATTTCATCAACTTTTAAAAAATGGATGTAATCACTTCTCATGACAATCACTAACACTAGTACATACAGAAGAGACTCAATTACATCTAAGGTGAAAATTCAGACTCACAAAATCAAAATTACCAGGTTAAATGTTTTAATTAATTGCTGTACTAGTCAAAATATACATTTCCTATTATGCCAGAGGCCTTTAAAAAACTGCCCCCTTTTCTAAATGGAAGGGATATAAGACTAAATTTCTGGACAAATAATCTTAGTATGACAAAATAGTTCTGTATTACTCAAAGGGGCTGCTATTATTTTAATAATTTCTCTAGTGTCCAAATTATAACCATATTCTAACCAAATCTCTTTATATACTAAAACCAGCCACTGGAATATACTATTTTTCAATAGGTATAATCACCTGCTATCTTTGTGTGCAAAAGATATAACCCTCTTTTCCAAACTGTCCACTAAAGCCAAACTGAAGTGTTTGGGTTATCCCTGAATTTTCTTTCTCACTCCTGAGCAAAATTCATTATGGTATGATCCTATTGGGCCTTTTTTATATTGAATATCATTTTATGAATATTATTTTACACAGTCATTTTTTTCTGGAACCAAAAGGATATTAACTTTTAAATGTGACCAAAATGCACTTTGCATTCTGCTACAGTTTGTTGGTAAGCATAATATATTTTATTATTAAACACAAAAATGTAAGAAGAGTAACAGAGAAAGAATTCTGTTTAGGAAACTGAGCATTCAAAGATGAAATGACAAGTCATATAATTAAATCATGGTCAGAATGAAAATGAGGTGTAAGGTTTTTAAGTTTTGCTGAGGTCAATCAGCAATATAAAAAATACGGGTCTTTAGATTTTTAATCTATTCAGAAGTTATGTGAATAGAAATATGTGTCATTTTAGTGAGTGGGGGAGGGATTAACATGTAGGAATGGCTGTATTATAAAATATAAAAGTGTTATAGAATTTTAAAAGATGAAAAGAAATATACACATGTGTAAACTTAAATTATTTTATAGATAAAGAAACTGGGGCTCTGATAAGTTAAGAGGACTTTCTGGGGCACATGACTGTTCCTGGCAGAGTCGGCACTATGGAGTTGACACCTGCTTAAGCTCCCATGTATCAAAAGAATCAAGAGATCATAAGGCCAGCCCCCCAGTCTCTAAACTTTTTTCACCTTCCCTACTTTCAGGCTTATAATGTTGAATGTCCAATAACGTTCTGGTGCCATTTTAGCATTTCCTACACAATTTGCAAGTCACTCTATATCCAATTAAAGTTAACAAATCCTTCCTCTCCTTTCCGTCAATCTGCTTCTCTTCTGTCAAGTGATTTCTTTCCTCCCATTTTTCACAGTCCCATTACAGATGAGTAAAAATTACTAAAGGAGAAAGAATCCTATTTTCCCTTCTCACAATTTGAAGAGTATCATGTTAATTAATGACACTTTCAAGGCTTAAGTGCATAAAAATGCATTAAAAATCTGAGTACTGAAATATTCTTGAAAGCATTTTTAAAGAAATGTATGTGTAATAGGATTTGGTGGCCGGAAGGGCTTTGGAGATTCCTGAACTTGGCAACCCACTTTGCAATTCAAAAAACAAGCCCCATAAAGGTAACTGACTTATCTGGGGTCTCAGAAGTAGGAAGCGGGTAAGGATCCTGTTCTCTAGGCCAGGCTATTTCCACCCTCATTCTCTGAATGTATTCACTATGGTAGGTTATGCATCTGATACTTTTTTGTACTGTTTTTGGATTAAAATTCAACCTTTATCTTTATTTGAAACTATAGCCAATAATAACAATAATAATACAGATAAAATATTAACTAGTTTACACTTATTTAAGATTAAGTTGTGTCATTGTTTTTTGTTTGTTTTGGTTTTGGTTTTTTCGAGGTAGTGTCTCACTCTAGCCCACGCTGACCTGGAATTCACTCTGTAGTCTCAGGGTGGCCTTGAACTCATGGCAATTTTCCTACCTCTGCCTCCCAGGAGGTTTTGCATATATTTGTAACACCTACTGATCCTTAAAGAAACATCTGAATGTCTGAAAATTCTGTTTCTTTACATTGTCAGGATTACTTTTATGCTAACCAGGCTGTGATCATCAGTTATGAGGATTATGACGGCTGCAGCGTGCTGTGCCAATATGCTGACACAACAAAAACAAAGTTTCCCTTTGATTACTATCATCTTGATCGAGAGGTTCACATAGCTCAAATCTAATATAGCTGTCACTTCTTTTTCTCACTTTTGCCTATAATCACCTCATCTTCAAGTTCTGACCACAAATTATCAGGAGATTGTGAAAAATTTGTTGGAGGACATTGCCTGAAAGAAAGTTACCTGTATATCTCCTACTGTCAGTTTGGTGGCTACAAGGTGAATGGTTGTTTAAAGATTCTTTTATATTAATGAAATTCAACACCTGTATTTATTTTTATAGGTCATCATAAAATTTATAGTCCTGGTTTTGTGACTGAAATATTTCATAGCAATTAAAATTCTACAAGTGCTCTTATAAGCTAGCATTGATATGCTATGCATTTACATAACAAGAGATTGGTTATTGATGCCTTTGTTCAGGTATAATTTGAAAATAAACTATGAAAGTGAATAAAGTATTCTACATACTAAATATTCACAGTTTGACTTTCCATAAGGCTTATGAAATAATATACAAATAGCTACCATTATGCTGAAATGTCACAGTAAATACATTAATAATGGCACAGAAGTGAAATGTCTCTAAATGTGAAGCCATTTTCATGAGCTCCTAAATCTCTTTTCCAACTAAAAATTTGCCTTTTTTAGTTGAAAATAATTCAACTTCTAAAATAATATAAAAATAGAAAATGAACCAAAGAATCTTTTGCACATATAATATTGAAGGAAAAGTTATAAACACCAGATGCGATCTTATATATACATATATCTCTAAGAACTTTGTCTCACCACACCAAACATCCCATGAAAATAAAATCGAATCAATATATTATATATGAACTAATATATAATTAAATGCTAAAGTTTTAGTTAACAGATAAACATATGATAAATACTAACATACTTGTGTAAAGTTAAAGTCAACTAAAACCTACCAAAAATTTACTTATAAATCTATCATTTTGAATTAAAAAACAAAAGAATGTTTAATTAAGCAAGGCACATTTCTTTTAGGCAAGTCTGTCTTTAATACCATTCATCTGGGCACAGTGTTGACTTCACTTATTTATGTGTGAATGGGGTACTCTCTGGATAGGAGCCTTTGGTATAAACACCTTCAGATAGTTGCACATAACCCAGAACATAAACTACATGAACACAGTTCAGGATTAAACACAGTCCAGTAATGAACTAAACCAGAAGAAACAGTAATAGTTGGCTTGTTAGAAACACACATCTAGGCTTTCTTTATCTGCAACATTGATTAAAGTTTTTGGATGATTTGAGTTCACCAGAATGTCAAATTGTTGAAATGATACCTTAATCTTTTGAGCATTCGTCTTTATCTTTTTAATGATATCTTTTATACTGCAATAATATGAAGGGAATCTTTGGGTTTTAGTTGTTTTCTTTACATGAAGCATCTGTTAGAGACACATCTCTTAATGTTAACTGAAACAAAAAGATATGCTAGCAGACAGGTAGCTGCACATCAGGGATGTAACTGCCACTGCGTTCTCTCCACGCGGTCTGTAACTGAGCATCCTCCTGGTCAGGATCATTCTGCAGTTCTTTATGTGGGGCTCTTCAGGACCTGATGGACAGAGAAGACTCATTTACTATGTATTTAGCATTAAAAATTATAGGCAAAAATAAAAAATTATAGTCATGACAATAGAAAAAATTTTCATTATTTTTTTAAACTTTGGGTTTTCTGTTACTTTGAAGTTTAAGGAATTTAGCTTTTGAAGTTTATGACCTACATTTTGAACGATGTTAGTTTGTAAATTAGAAAAAGTTTCAGATTTTTCTGAAGTCAGATTATTATTTTCCAATAATAGCCCCCAATTTAGTCCAAACCAATGTATGCTTTTTGGTGAAGAACATTTGTCCTCATCTTGAACACCATCTAAAAGATTCAGTGTTTTCAATCTGCAGCCATGAGTAGGCTGACCACACCTCCTAATGGGAGAGAACAGTGAACCAAGAAAGGAGCACTTGTGTAATGGGGAAGCCTGGGTCTGGGGGAGACAATCAACAGCTTTCAAATTTGGCCAAATTTTCCACTTAGTGAGGGGAAGCCCTTGTCTGGAACTTGGGATGCAGGGCGATAGGCACCAGATCCCTTACTCTTGGGCTCCCAAGAAAAGATGCACTATGGGAGCAATTGACGAGAAGGCTACTAAAAATAGAATCTAGGTAATCCAGAATTGTGTATATTTGTTAACCTACACTGACCTCACTCTCTGATGTAGATTATGTTTGTGTTTTCCAGGATGCAGTAAGAGAGCTGGGGCCCATCTAACACTACCAACTGACCGTAAGCTGATAGCTGAGATCCTGGCAAGAGATGAGCCACCACAGTCATATCATGGAGGATCCATATGGAACCCCCACAGAGAATGATGGGATGAACAAGGGACCCACAGCCACAGCCATTCAATCAACACAGGATAAGCCAGTGAGACAGAAACCAATGATTTTTGACACAAAGACCCCTAAACTCACAACAATAAAGTAGCCTTAATACTCATTCACCATGACTCGGGGAACTGAGCGGAAGAGGGGGTGGAAAGATTGTGAGAGCCATGGTGGAGGAGACTATCTAGAGGCAAGACACCCCTCAGTAACAACATACTAGGGCCAGGAGAACCTGGCTGAATGCTAGGCTATCCATGGTCCCCTGTCACAAGGACTGATCCAGACAACCCACGGAGGAGGATATCCAGCTGATTGGGATGGGGGAGGGGGAGCATCGGGGAATTGGGGATAACAACTCATTGTTTGCCTACTAAATAATGTAACTCATTATGAACAATAAAAAAAAAGATTCAGTGTTTTTTAGCAAAGTGTATTAATTTTCTTGATGTATTTCCAAAGGCTTCTTTTCTAGCTATATATACCCTGGTGGTAATCAAAGTGAAGAGAAAACCCATTCTCATAGAAATGCTACAGGAAGGAGGTGAGGGGATGAAAGAGGAGAGGAACACACATGCATAGGGAAGGTGAGAAGTAAGGACAGGAAGAAAGTCTCAGAATGAGTTCTAAGACTATAAAATGTGATGCGTACAGTTTATTTATTTATTTATTTTTGGTTTTTCAAGGTAGGGTCTTGCCCAGGCTGACCTGGAATTCACTATGTAGTTTCAGGGTGGCCTCAAACTCACAGCAACCCTCCTACCTCTGCTTCCTGAGTGCTGCAACTAAAGGCGTGCACCACCACATCTGGCCAGTTTATCTTTTCATAAAAAAAATCTGTTAATAATTTAACATATACTCTAAAAGTTATGCACTACTTTAAGCAAAAACTACTTGACCATGGCTGTGGAGAACAAAAACAAAACAAAACAAAAAACCCAAAACAAAACAAAGCAAAACAAAAACCAAACAAACTGAGGTTACAGATTTTGTGGTTTCCTCTCCCAACTACAAAATAGTATGTAGAAATACATAAAATAATTTTTTTTAAATATCAAAAGATAATATTGGTATTTTTACTAGCTCAATATCAGACACTGTCTGGTAAATGGATTGAACAAGTCCCTACCACTTTGATAGTGCCCAGTACATAGGAGGCACTCAGTAAATATATGTTGAATGAATAAAAGGATAATTAAAATTAAATATAAGTACTCTGAACAGTTACTAGCTCTATAATATTCATAAAGGCTAAAACCAGACTGCTAAAACTAGGTTTTACTATGTGAATTTTAATCATTATGTATAGAGAAGACTTTCTCACATACACTCTTGGTTTTAGCAGATGTTGCCAAACCTCAGGTAAATACCCAAAGATGAGGACTAGAAATTTGGTGTGCTTTTTTTCCCCTTTTTGCATGTGTGTGTGGTTCAAGGGTGAATGGTGTGTACATACATGATTGGATATGGGCATATATGTGTGCACGTGGAGGTCTAAGGTCAATGCGAGTTTTACTCATCGCTCTCCACCTTATTTTTTGAGACAGGTCTCTGGGTAAAACCCAGAGGTCATTGACTTGGCTAGCCTATCTAGCTAACACCCCCTAGGGATTCTCCCATCTTCTCTTCCCCAGGGCTAGGATTACAGGCATGGACCACCATACCTGGCTGTTAAATGGGCATCAGGAATCTGACCTGAGGTCCTCATGCTTTCATAGCAAGCACTTTGGCTGTTGAGTCATCTGCCCAGCATGCAAGTATGTTTTTGATGGGAGAAAGGATAACTCAGTAAGCTAAATATTGTATGTCTACTGTGTGTTGGACTATCATTTGCTGAAAACATTTCCTCATTGGATTACACCTGGTCATTTGACCAAAGACATAACTTCTTTACACTGGTTTTTAGTAAAAAAGGTAAAAACATATTCACAATATAATTAGTTTTTACTATGAGAATACAAAATTACAGTGGTCTAATAATTATTACTACCAGAAAGAAAACATGAGTCATGTGGATAATCTGATCTCCACTTTTACCCTAAGTGCCTGGTCTTTGCTGCTGTAGACTTGCTTACCTTCAAATGGCTCTGTTAAGCTGTGCTTGACTTGCGGTGGTTATAGCCTTTTAATAAAAGGTTAGACTTGTTTATTTTTTATTATTGTCCATAATGAGTTACACTATTTAATGGGCAAACAATAAGTTGTTTTCCCCCGTTCCCCAATGCCCCGCTTCCCCATCCCCGATCAGCTGGATATCCTCCTTCTTGGATAGCCGAGGAGACAGCCCGATTCGGCCGGCCTTAGAGTGTTGCTACTGAGGGTGGTCATGACTTGGGGTGTTCTCCCCACCAAGGCTCTCACAATCTTTCCTCCCCCTCTTCCGCTCAGTTCCCTAAGTCGTGGTGGGTGAGTATTAAGGCTGTTTTATTGTTGAGATCTTAGGGGTCTCTGTACTTCCGATTTAGGTTAGACTTTAAAAAAAACCTCATGTGTCAACACCTTCCTTTCAAGGATTGAGATTATTAAATAAGAAATGATATCATGGCATCATAATAGGTTGTAAGTGTGGAGGGACTCAAGTGAAACAAAAATAAAGACAATATCTGGAATAGTTATAAAGATGTATGTTAGTGGGTTGAAAGGAAAAGAAGGGAATTGAGTTAAGTATAAAACCAGCTCTATAAAAAACAGAAAGGAGTATGATAGGAAATGGTGACCTATAATTAAAAGACACCTGATCAAAAGGAAAACCAGAACAATCAAAGTTCAGTAATATTTGTTTATGAAGAAGTCATTCCTATCTCCACCAAGTCCTAAGTGAAAGAACTACAGATCCACCTCATTGAACAATTTGTGTTTCACAAGGAAAGGTCTGATGTCATTTAAAAAATGTAGATTTATGAGAACTTTGTTCTCATGACGTGTCTATATTTTGATATCTATTAAATTACTTAGCATTAACTGCACACCAGTAAGTTCCACAATTCTACTAACTGAATGATAATTATTAAGTTCAAAGACTAAAATTATTTCTTTCTCAATCATGTCCAGCTCTCTGATTGACATCTTGGAGATTATGTTCTCTTGGTAAGAAACAAAATGTTTAAACACAACAGTACTTAAAGTCAGCAATATGATAGGATGTAAGCTTTGTCAGAAATCTGGGAAGACATGGGAAAATGTGAGATATAATCAATACTACTTTGAGTAATGTTTATATCTACTAGCAGTAAATATCCAAAATTCACAGAGTTACACAGTAAAATAAATGGGTGTTTTGAGTTAATTGAATTCTTTCAGGTAAAAGGTCTACAGAATCTAAAAATAAAACAGTTAAACATTGTTTTTATTTGGAGAAATTATTTTTGTCTATTCTTTTTGTCTAATCAGTAAATTTTGCCATTCAGAAACCTGACAAGGGAATTCTATTGCTTAATATGCTTTTCACCATAATTTTAGTACATTATGTACTAGTGAATATCTGATAGTTTATTGCTCTTTAGTTACATATAAGTTAAATATACAATGTAATGACTCATGAGGTCCTATCTAAGTGACCAATAACTGGATTATAACAAATTATAATGGAAACTCCAATAAGGCCCATGAGTTAAATAACAAAAATAAACAACATCGCTCTTCCTTGCCAAAACCCAGGAAAAAAAAACCATAAAAAAGTAGGAATTTAAGTTATTCATTTCAATTTTCTATTTCATGTCATTTCTTTTAAAAGCCTTAATGAGGAATCCTCAGAATAGAGGTACAATTTCTGTCTTGTGTGGGTTGAACTGAAGAAACTGATGATGGAAGAGTTTCTAACTTCTGTTGGTCTACACATGTCAACTCAAGCTCATATGTTAACTTGTTCACAATTTGTTGAGAAAATTGTGACACTTAGAATATGCAGAGCCCATTCTTTAGTCTGGTTTGCCTGTGAAATCCAGAGAATGGAGACAATTCAGGAAGAGTGTAGAGAAAGCGCCTTTCTTTTCAAATCAGGAGACCCCTATTACCTAACTGTAGAGGGAAGCACATATGTCACAATATTAGCTAAAATTGTGGCGCTATCTGTGACATTCATATCAATGCTTTAATTAGTTACATTCGTTCCACACTTCATGTCAGTTTCTCAAAGCTTCTAGGACTTTCCTAATACCAACACATTTTACTAGATTACCTACGTGGTCTAAGCCAGTTGTTCTAAGAATCTGTATATACTTTTATGGATCAAATGTTTCATCTGCTTTCATGTATGACTAATCACTTAAAAATAGATTCTGTGATTCTGCCATTTAATTAGATAATTACATCTTAAAGTACGTTATTTTAAATGATTATATCCAGTAAGGGCCTATCTACAGTGATATAATTCCATAACATTATTCTCTGGTGAAGTATCTAATGTCTGATTCAACCAGCCCCCCCATGCTAATGAAGACCTCATAGAGAGTTTTAGGGCTCATTGAAAGTCAAACTAAGTCTGAACTTTTAGAGATTTACTTAGAATGTTTACTAGATAGATAAGTGCCTTATGAATGTTACGTGTTTGTTGTGACTCTGCTGTGCCACTTAGAAAAACATATATATATATGTATATATATGAGTATAATGTGAGTATTAATTATAGAAATTACTCTATTAGCTATTATGTAGGAAGCATGGTCTCCGTGAAGCATCCTAACTTCTAGGCATCCTTAGTTATATCTTATGTAATGGTATGTGATGCATCCTAACTTCTTGGTATCCTTGATGACATCTCATAGAATGTTATATGTAAATTATTTACACTAAAGAATTCCATTCTCATAATGGATAGGTGCTGCTTATAGAAAGCCTGCTGAAGTATGCTTTACCTAATGGAATCCTCTAGCAAATAGAAGTCCAAGGGATCTTACCCAAAGAGCATGTAAGAGATTATGAACCAAACAGTACTGCTAATTAAGTATGATATGAAAATGAAGCATGTTGAAAATGTTTATAGGTTAAAAGCAACTCAAATTGAATACTATTTCCTTCCTCTCATTTCTGCCTCCTCCAATAAATCCGTATTGAGCACAAACTGCATTCCAGGTACTAGTGCAGCAGGTCATGCCCTCAAGGAAGGAAATGGGAAACAGACATGCCAAATAGATGAACTATCTAATGAAATATCTATCTAATACAATAGGGGTAAAATCAAGTAGAGCAAGAACAGAGGGATTGTCATAGGACTATAATTTTAGGCCGACTGGCCTGGGAAGGCTGTAGTGAGAAGTCTGTATACATAAAGGATACTACAGGGGGAGCGGGCAGCAAAGGCCTCCAAGGTGGAGACACCTTCTGAACTTGATCGAGAGCAAGAAGGCCAGTGAATGCAGCACAGGATGAAATGGGAGCAGGGTTCCGGCTAGAAGAGTAATGAAGGCAGAATTAGGTAGGGCCTCGTATGCCACTGTAAGCTCTTCAGCAAGTGGGAAATGGGAGGCTAAATGGGACTTTTTTAGTTTGTGTGTTGTGTGTGCAATATGGTGTGACTGTGTGCTGTGGTATGTGTGGTTTATGCAAGTGTGTGTGTCCATGCAGTACCCCACATACTTGCCTGAAGTGGGGTGGCGCTCATACACTGACCAGAACGGAGTGCTGGTATCTCCCTCCATCACTCCTGTCTGTTATTTGAGCTGCAGTAGCATACTCATGCCAGAGCTTGCTTTTTTTTTTTTTTTTTTTTGAGACCTACAGCAATTCTCAGGTCTCTGCTCCCCATAGGAGTGGGTTTATAGACACTTGTGACTATGTCCAGCTATTTATGTGGTCCCTGGGGATGGAAGTCAAGTGGTCTCTCAAGCCTCTCCTGGAAGTGCTCTTAACTACTGAGCCATATCTCCAGCCCATGAATAGGAATTCTGATATAAAGAAGTAACACAATCTGACAAGTGTTTTAAAAGGCTTACTCAGGGTGTCATGTTGAGAACAGTCAACTAAAGGAAAGGACAGAAACTAGGAGACCAATCAGGATGGTTGATAAAAATCAAGGAGAGAGACATGATGGGTGTGATGTGAATTTTCATAGTAAAAAGTTGGTGGGGATCTCAAGAGATTTTCAAGAGCCTTTGTGCTGTGACAGTAGAGGTAAGCGTGAACTTGGAAGCTTACTGAAAGAGAAAATTCTTCCCCTCCAGGAACTCTCTGGTCCCTACATGAATAGATTTATTCATGATATTATTCAGCTCATTTAGCTGCTGTTAATGACAGGAACTCCAGTCTTTCTTGACCAGGATATAGTTCCTATTCTGTGCTATTTAGGTTACAATAAGAATATGGCTCTCAAGAAAATGACAGAGCTTCTTTTTCAGGTTCTTTTTTAATGTGATGGCTGATGGTGAAAATTTTGAAGTGTAAGGAAAAATGCATCTGGCAGAGAGGGAGAGAGGGAGAGAGAGAGGGAAAGAAAGGAGAACACATGAAAATATTTCATTGTAAAATATACTTTTGTTGTAAGTTATAAGAGAATATTAGATGATAGCATCATTAAAAGTAGAGACAAATAGCTGTACACAGTCTAACAAGGCTAAATCACTCCATTGTACTGGCAAGGTGAGTATGAATGTGTCATGGACACTTATCATATGCTACACAGCCATGGCCATTTTCTGCCTGGAGGTTAAGAGCTGAGTCACACTAATGAGATTTGGGCTTTGTATCATTTTCCCACTTTTTTTTCCTGCCTCCCTCTGATTTACCTTTTCTCAAAGGTTACTAACCATTCCCAGAAGATGTATAACAAAACAAGTGAACACACACATACACACACACACACACACACGTTATAACAAAATATAGAAAATTAGCCAAACTAGTAATTTTAGGTTCCATAGTTGAAAAGGCCAAATTAAAAAAAAGAAAAAGAAAAAAAAATCACATTCTCTAAAACACAGTCCCTAAATATCTTCTTCCCATGTCTTGAGCTCCTCACCTCTATCTTACACTGTTTCCGTAAGTCTTCATATTGGGGGACACATGTGCTTCTTTGCATTTCTTAGTGGGAGGGGTTATCACTTTTATTCACAGCTGAGAGGTGGGAAGGACTTGGAATAGCTGTAGAAAACATTAAGATTTTAAATGTATAGAAGTCAATGTAGCTGTGGTTCTTAAAGAAGTAAACCATTACATGTGCTGTACTTATTTATATGTTATGTGTCAATCAGTTACTTGAGTATGTTACATGCCAAATAAAAAGTTTTATGTAAATCATAACTCTTAATTTCTTCATACTGTGCATTTAAATTTTCAACTTGAAAATTCTATTTAGAAGCTTAGAAATAACACTTTCTTTTCAGTGTAGGTGTCTGTGATTATGTCATCATAGTTGGGATATTTAAATTTGGCATGATATCTGTTTAAAACACCAAAAAGAAAAAAATATGGCTAGCAAATGTTAACTTTCATGGTACTCTTGGATCACTAGGTGTAAGACATGTACATTCTCCCAAAGGTGCTGATGGGATGAACTGATCCAGTCACATTCCTCACGAGAATCTCTTTTCAACACCCAAGATGTTTAGCCAAGCTCAACAGTGAAGCCTGTAATTGGCAAAGCTAACTGGTGTGGGCAAGTGAAGATTCCTTAGTAATTTATTCTAAGCCCAAATCATTATCCACTTTCTTATCATAAATGTATTAGGATCTTTGGCTACTGCTAATATATCTAACAAAATTATATCTTAATACTCTTTAAAGTAGAGATTCTCTTAATGACCCATGGAGTGGTTGGATCGACAATAATGTCACAAATTGACACTGAATTGGGATGCTTCTTCATTCAATCCTGCTGTAAACAATTCTTCCATTCTAATAAGAGTTAAAATGTTTACACTAATTTCTGGTATGGTTCTTCAGGAATCAATTCAAAGTTCAGAAGATTTAAAAATAATAATTGACATAATGTTATCATATGTTAATTAAAACATGCAAATCTGAAATTAATATCAAAATTGAGAAGTATCCATTGTCCTGGCAGGTATTACTGAATATGCTTTCTAAGATTAAATCCATATAAATCAATCACAGTAGAAAATAATCATATTACTAGAAAAGTCAATCTCTTTATCTGATTTAAATAACTTGATCCTCCTGGCTAAAAATATTTGATTATTAAGAAAGGGTTAATTTTCAGTATACTGAATGAAATAGGCTTTAGAGATATGCTCAGTAACTTGGATTGAAGCCAAACAGAAAAGCATATCTTTAAGTTGCTCAGTAAAATTGGCATGGATTTTAGAACCAGAATGTATCAATTGTTGCTATAACTCTTGCTATTGTAAAATCATAGGGCAATCACTTCACCTAAGCCATCTACTTTGCATCTTCCTAAAATGTCACTTACCTTACAGAATTGGCAAGTGTCCAGGACATGGTCGACTCTTAATACATGGTAATTATGGTTGTTATTATAGAAAGCAAATAGGAAGACATTGACTATTTATGTGTTTCTTATGCATAAAGCTTTGTATTAATTGTACAATGTTTGCTAGTAATGCTCATGAAATGTTAGCAAAATATCTGACATATGCCATGAGTTTTTTCTAAGTGTCCCAGCTACATTAACATTTACTACTCACAATGAATGTATGAAGTATTATTTATTATTTTCACACTACAACTAAGAGAACTAGAGACCAGAGAGGTTATGTAATTTGCTCAAGGTCATATAGCAGACAGGACTCAAAACCTGGCAATATGCTACAGAATGCTGCTCTTCACTACATCCTCAGAAGCATGGAAATAACACTAATGTAAGATGACAGGATTCACTCGACAAACATGCAACATGCTGCATTCTTGCTAGGCACTCGTACCCAAAATATCAAATGTCCAGAAAAAACAAAACACAGAATCTCTAACCTGTAAGGAGTTTCCAATATGGCGATGAGAAGTAATTATATCACCTTACAGTGATGACTCAAAACCTGTGCTATTTCTCTGATAAGAAAACAAAAGGTCCCCTTCAAATAACTCCTTTCAGAATCATAAAAATTATCAAGGCTATTGTATTTCTAAATGTGAATAAAATTGTTGCCTTGATGTTAAGGTCCTTTAAGAACAGATACACAATTATTTTTATATGATTGCTATAGTGTGTCTAATATTATTATTAAAAATGTGTCATTAAATGAATTTCTAACTACCAAGAGCACTAATGGTTAGATCAATGTTAAAAATAACTCATATGAGAAGCAAAAAGAGTCCTGTTTAGATGCACAAAGAACAACCAGCCTCTATTTCTTATACTTTGCCTTCCTCTCACTTCGTATAGTCTCTGCTAGTATTATCCATTCCCATACACAGACAGTATAGTAGGTAGACTTTGACTATCTGAAAACATTTTGTGAGCTTTAAAATTTGAAGGATGGAATAGTTATGTACAATCAAAACCCAAAAGCAATTGTGTATAATTCATGTAATACATATAAAGTAAAATGTTTATGTTTAAATAAAATGTTAACTTTATTTAAATTTTAAAAATTTGTTTCAAAGACCTGTATTATTGATACTGATAAGCAGATAGAAAAATTAAAATTGGACTCAGTAATACAGCAGTTGTAGATTCTGCTTTTATTCTTCTTAAGGGAGAAACAGGTTGTTCAGAAACAGTGTGTTGGTAAATGGAATAATTTTCAGTACAACTTGGGTGAAAGTCATTCTGAATAGATTTTTTTCAACCTTTTACAATGAGCTATGGAAACCAAAGGGAAAAAAATGGGAAAGATGTTGTAAATGATCTAATAAAAGACAGTTGACATAAAATTAATATAAAACTGTTGCTTTTGCTAATATCAATCTAGTTATGAGTGACATTCCCCAAGTCCCCTGAACAAAAGGGGACTGCTCCCAGGAGATTGCACAGTGCTCACCTGATTTTGTCTGTCTGCTGGCAACCCTCAGCATATGGCTGAAACTTGCAGGTGTTCCTTCAAGATCTGGTTACTTCTCAATCCATTTTCATTGATTGTCTGAATTCCCTCATAAAAATACACATCCTTTATATTTTTGAAGTTATTTTGCTTTTCAAGTGCTATAATGGTGACAGTCTTGTGGGATATAGATTTTTTTTCTTTTCTTTTCAAAGGAAATCTGAAGGTATCTTGTAAGACTTCAGGTACACTGACTCATTCCCTTATGTATAGAACAGTTTTACATTGCTTTTAAATTTTTATTTGTTGCTTGCCTTGTCACTTCTTGGATAGATAAAACTGTAGAGAAACATCTTTTAAAATTATTGCCTAATAACTGGCATTTAATTCAGATCATGACTTATTGTACTTACTTGAAACATTCCAAAGATACTATGTTCCTTCTTGATTCAGTCATTATAGGATAATATCAATGATTTATAAAGTAAAAAATATGCATATCCTGATTCCGTTCACCTCCTTATAGTGTCAGACTTAACTTCAATTGTGCGGTTTATTCAAATAGTGGTTTTCCTTATGAAATCCTGTAAGTAGGAACCATCTGGAAAGGTTACTGTGGAAATGGCAGGGGCTGGGGCTGGGGGTGGGGCTAGAGAGCAAAAGAAGCCATGACAACCTTTTTAGGGTTTCCCAGGAAACATGGGTTGCTATGGAAACTGCATCAGTCAGGTCCGAATTAGTAACTTCCACTGGAAGGGGTGTCTGCCACTTTAATCTTCTTGTGATACCGCAGAAGCTTATCTCTCAGATGCACTGGGATTTTGTTTGTTTGTTTGTTTGTTTCAGGGGCACTGAAAACATCTGTTTTTAGTCTTTGGTAGCTGTTGGCTGGGACATATACACACAACTTCACTCAGAGTCTGTTAGTCTAATACTTTCAAAATGATTCGTGAGCTTCACAGTTAGTAAGACCAGGACATTTGGGGGGCATTTCCCTTTTATTCACAGTTGTGCTGAACCATAAGATTCTGGGAGGAATGATTCAAATAGAACCACCAGTCAGAAACCAAATAAATTTATGGCGGGGTTATTAGTCATTGCTGTAGTTAGACTTTTCATCCACATATCCAGAGGGTATATATTTGATAAAAAATTCAAGAAAATAATGTTGAAAGGTCCAACAAACTGAATCATCATTTAGGTCCTGCATCCTTTACTTAGTAAAGAAACAACTACCTTTTAATTTTGAGGTTAAACAGTTACTCTGTTATTTAGTTTCATTTCCTCCCAGGACATAGGTTTTTTTTTTTTTTTATAGGGTGTGTACTAGAAATCAAGTTCAATGTAAGCTTTTTGGTCACAAATTAAGACGGGGAAAAAAAGAGAGCTGAGAAAATGCAGCCCACTTGCAAAACAGGCACCTGTTTCAGTATGAAGCAGCAGGGAAAGGGAGAAGGAAGTGTACTTCCCACTTCATGTCCACTCCTTGATGAATGGCCTGGAAATGTACAAAACAAGGGCTTACACAGACCAAGGGGGCACGTTCCACACGGTACTGAGCACAGTATGTCACTTGTATATATTAGACATCAGTGAATATTTTTTTGATGTTGACACAGGAGTTGGGATTATTGTTCGTGGTGCAGGTGGCAGTGGAGTTACCCGTCTTGAAAGGGGTCTGGGGAAAAGCGCTGTGGTTCATACCCCCCTCTTCGATCACCATATACTCCGACTTACTCAGAGTGGAGTTGCTCCGTGCTTTGCGGAGCTCCTCTGCTGAAGAGGAGAGGTGCTGGCAACTTCCCACGTGCATGTACTGGGCTTGCTCTTCTCCCTCGGTCTCCCGGTGGTAGAAGTAATTGAAGTTGGAAACAATCACAGGGACTGGCAAAGCAATGGTCAGAACACCTGCGATGGCACACAGAGAGCCCACAATCTTGCCACCTATGGTCACTGGGTGCATATCACCATAACCGACTGTTGTCATGGTTACCACTGCCCACCAGAAGGCGTCTGGGATACTGCTGAAACCCGAAGCGGGGTCGTCTGCCTCGGCAAAATAGACAGCACTGGAGAAGAGGATGACCCCGATGAAGAGGAAGAAGATGAGCAGCCCCAGCTCCCGCATGGAAGCCTTCAGCGTCTGCCCCAGGATCTGCAGCCCCTTGGAGTGGCGGGAAAGCTTGAAGATGCGGAACACCCTCACCAGGCGGATAACCCTCAGGATGGCCAGGGACATGGCCTGCTGTCCATTACCCTGTCGTTCAGCTAGCTCGGTGCCCAGGGTGATAAAATAAGGGATGATGGCCACGATATCTATCAGGTTCATGATATTTCGGGAGAAGGTGGCTTTGCTGGGACAAGCAAAGAACCGTACCAGCAGCTCAAAGGAGAACCAGATGATGCACAGGGTCTCCACCACGAAGAAGGGATCGGAGAAACTGGAGGCTCCAGTGGAGGCCCCCGACGACGTGCTGTTGGTGGCAGCTTCGAACCCGTCCTGAGACAGGGAGGCCGGGTAGTCCTTCTCATCGCGAAACTCAGGCAACGTCTCCAGGCAGAAAATGACAATGGAGATGAGGATGACCAGCACCGACACGATGGCGATGCCCCGGGCCGGCCCTGAGCTTTCGGGATACTCGAAGAGTAGCCACACCTGGCGCTGGAAGTCGTGGCTGGGCAGGGGTCGCTCCTCCTCCCGCAGGAAGCCCTCGTCCTCGCGGAACTTCTCCATGGCCTCCTCGCCCAGCTGGTAGAAGCGGATCTCCTCGGAGAAGATGTCGATGGGCACGTTGACCGGCCGGCGGATGCGCCCCCCGGATTGATAGTAGTAGAGGATGGCATCGAAGCTGGGGCGGTTGCGGTCGAAGAAGTACTCGTTGCGGAGAGGGTCGAAATACCGCATGCGCCGCTTGGGGTCCCCCAGCAGCGTCTCGGGGAACTGGCAGAGGGTCTTGAGCTGCGTCTCGAAGCGCAGCCCGGAGATGTTGATGACCACGCGCTCCCCGCAGCAGTCCTGCTCGCCGGCGGCCGGCAGCGCGGGCGCCAGCGGCTCGTAGCGCTCGCAGCCTCCGCCGCCGCCCTGAGGCGGGTCCCCGCCGCCGCCCGCAGCCTCCGGCTCCAGCAGGTGGTCACCTCCCGGCACCACGGTCATGTCGGGCGGCAGCTCGGGGCTCGCGCTGGGCTCGGTGTAGCCCGGGTTCACCCCGGTGTGCGCGCCTCCGCCGCCCGCGCCGCCGCCGCCCGCGGGGTCCTGCGCAGGGTGGGCGCGGTGGCGGGCGGAGGGCTGCGGCGGCGGAGGCGAGCTCAGGAGGCTGAGATGCTCTTCCATGCGGCGGGGACCAGGCGGCGGCGGGCTCCGGTCGCTCCACCTCGCCGTCCCCACCCCTTCGTCGCCTCCGCCCCCTGAGCCCAGCCCGCCGCCTGTTGCTGCGGCCGCCCGCAGCCGAGGCTCTGTCTGGGTCTGAGGCGCGCCTCCGCCTTCGCCTCCGCCTCCGCCTCCGCCTCCTCCTTCTCCCCCGCCCCCTCCTCGCCGTGCGCGCGCCCCGCCCCCTCCTCGCCGTGCGCGCGCCCCGCCCCTCGCCACCCCAGGATTCCCGCCCAGCGCGCGCGCGCGCGCGCCCGCTGTCCACCCCTCTGCTCTGCATCACCCAAACACCCTCAGCATGCACTCATCGCTCGGCCTCCCAGAACCCTTATCCATCCAAGCCCACCTTCGAGGAATCCGGCCTCAGGGCCCTCCTATCTGGCTCGCTGCTGGTCAGCGCGCGTCCCTTCGCACATGGCCGCGGACCAGTGGCCTGGCTGCAGGACCACACCTCACCCTCCAATGCAGGTCCCCAGGCACTCGGTCTAAGTGGGCTGGGGGAGGCTGATTCCACAGACTCCAGGGACCAGAAGGCCTAGGCAGGGGGGAATAGAGGACTATGAGGTCCCCTTCCCTGGCCTCATCCCTCAGCTCACTGAAGGGAGAAAATTTAGACTAGCTAGGTGGGTGCCCTGAATAAGAAGCAAACCTGCTTTCTGAGCTCGGTGGAGGGTAGAGGGCCCTTAAGACTTGGGAGGTCTTGGGTGGGTTTTTGCAAAAATTAGTTTTTGCTTGGGTGAAAATCCAAATGGTGCAAAGGGTGCTGAAAGGTTTCTTTCCTGGAGTCTGAAAAAGATGAGTTGTTGGAGGCAGTCAAGGACCTCGCTTCTGCAAAGGCTAGTTCATATTGACCACCAAAGGCTAGGTTTCTGGGTGGACTTGTTGAGCCCGGCCTGGTTTTTCCACTAAAATTCACTGTTGGCAGGAAAATAAGAGAGAAAATGGGAAAGGAAATTCACAATCTGTGTGGTTAGAAAACTCAACCTGCTGGGGAGATGGACACAGCTTTATGGATAAGAGCCTTGCTGCACAAGCATGAGGACCAGAGTTCAAGTTCCAGCACCCACCTAAAAAGCTGGGTGAAAAAGCAGGAGCTCCAGGTTAAGTGAGAGACTGTCTCAGGAAATATAAGGTGATAGAGGACACCAGACATTTTCCTCTGGTTTTCCCTCCGGCAACTTCCACACACAAACAGGTAAAACAAAAAAACAAAAAACAAAACAAAACACAACTCATTACTTGTCTGCTGTGGAATGAACATGAGCAGGACAGATATCTAGATTCTACTTAATATAATGCCACCACTCCCCTTGTGGTGGGGAATTTACCATGTTCTAGTTGTTAATGTGGAGAATGGTTCTGCACCTTGTGCCTCTGTTGCTCTAGAGAGATCTGCTCTGAGCTGAAAAGATTTGTCCAAATCATTGTTGTTGCTTTGAGCATGAGTTTTCAGAAATGTTAGCACCCCCAAATGTAAGTCAGCCCTACAAAATTCTGTTTTCTCTTGTATTGTTCAGATCATTTGCAAAAGAGGAGCTGTTGTCTAGACAACCCTCATCCCTCCAAAGTGAGCTGACAACTGAATTCGATGTAAGAGTGATTCATGGTCATTGCCTCCCACCAGCTCTCCCAACCACATGGCTTTTTGAGGCAGAGAGGTCTTACTCAACTTTTATTCTTAGCAGCTACCTCAGTGCATTGGAAAAAAATGTGAACTCAAGCATATGTCTGTTGAGTTGAATTCCCCAACAAGATTTCTTTGCATTTCTGTCTGCTCTGAATTTATTTATCATTTATTCTTTTTTATAGTCCAGGACTCTGTTAGGATTTCTGAGATGAGGGGTTATTCTACAGGTTTCCACCTCTAGCTCTTCTGGGTGCAGGCATCTAGGTTCTTTACTGTTCATCTTCCCTTTCATATCCAGTTCAGTACTGGCCAGTGCAGATGGCAATGTATGTTTTGAGACAGAAAAACTGAGCACGTAAAACACAACTCCAAATGTGTTGTGTGTCAGTTGCCCTGTTATTTAAATACATTTCTTAAACTGGTGATAAGAGTACCAGTCTAATCAATCATTTACATATTTAAATCTAAGAATGAGACAGATTGTGTGCTGCATAGAGAGGTCATAGGAAGGCAAAGGCCCTATTTTTAAAGACTGAATGCTTCATGCACTTCTATGCCTGACTTGGAAAGTGATTTATTCTTCCTTTTCCAGGAATTAGTGCTAAAATTAATATTAATCAATGGCAAAGAAGACTAGAGCAGAGGATGGCCCTATGATGGATGGTCACAACTTTCTCCCTGCTGTAAAGTATCTCTCCTTCTGAAATGAAGATTTCCATTCCTTTCGTATATTTGCTTTGTCTGTAAGACTCTGATTTTTAGCTTCTTAGGGTGGCCCTTACTTTGTATTTGAGACTCAGAGAAGTTTAACTGTTCTTCTGTTCAGTTCACATACATAGAGACAGAGCTGGCCCCAAAATCTTGGATCCTTTCCAAATCCAATGTTTGAGGCACTGTGTCACACTGTGAAACTCTTCTGCTGATCACTGCGAGTGCTTAATAAACACTGCATTTCTAACAGCAGCCTATTTGCCTCTGATTGCCAACTAGTTTGCTTAAATTCATATTTATTTTAACTGAAAACCACTGCCTTCTGGTGGCTACTCTGTTGCCTATAGGAAATGAGTTGGTGGGTGCACTCTAGCCCTGTTGGACAGCAGAGCCGATTGCAACAAATCAATGTCAAAAATGGCATTTCAGGAGGAACACATACTATTTATTTAGTACCCCCAGTGGAGTAGCTCAAAGTGATTTGAAAATGTCTCATTAATCCTCATGACACCCCTATGGGATAATAATATTATTATAATGTTTAAGTGTAGAACTGTGGCAAAGCAAACAACTTCTCTGGGCCTGTGCAGGATGGCTTTATATTTCCATCCTCAATATTGAAGGTCACCGAAAACCATCAGGTTTGCCAGTGGCAGGAGAATCTTGGTATTTGGCCTTTCTGTGTTACTCTAAGCATTCCCTCAACATCTCACTGACCACAGCAGAGCTAGAAATAGCTCCCCAGTCACTTGCCATATGGGAAACAGCATCTGAGATTAGCCCTGAAGTATTTGATTAGGGCTAGATACCTTAATCCACATTTGTAAATACATGAATCGAGAAAGGGTGCTCATCTCATGCATTCCTAGGTATTGTGCCTTGGTGAACTCTCAACCTAGATCTTTCCTCAACAGGCTTACAGAGTTCAGAAGGGAGACTACAAATCCATGGAAAATTTCACAATGCTATTTATGAGCTACTCTGTGGCCATCCTGTGTATTTTAGCTCTGCAGGAGCCCTGCTGTTTCTTACTTATACTATGCTTGTTTTATCTTAGGGTCTTCTTACTTGCTCCAAAACATATTTCCTTAAGATATTTACATGGCTTGCTCCATCACCTTAGGTCTCCACTCAAAATCTCACTTCATGAAAGGTACTTTCCCTTACCACTATTCCTTGATTCCAAATAATACACTCTCCTCTCCAGTCTCTTATCTGCTTTATCTCTCTCATTGCATTTATTTACTTGAAATTATGTTTAGTGCTTAATTTGATCCTTTACTTATTGACTTTCTCTTGAACTAAGACATAACACTCCAATGACAGGGTTTTGAGTTTTACATCTGGATCTCTCAACTTTGAGCAGCACTTGACACACAGAGAATGGATCATACATGTTGAATAGAGATGCAGGGTAAATACAGAGGCCTGGGGAAAGTCACTGGGGAAGCCAGCTCTGCTAGTGTAGAGGAGTTATTTTGGAAGAATATCTGTCTAGTTCTGGTTCTGTTTTATAGAACCATTTGGGCTGTACATATATACAAAGATTCTTTTTAAATTTCTACCTTCTCTCCTTTTTTTTCTGTACCTTTCCATCTCCCTACCATTCTGAGTGGGTCTCTCCTGCATTCCAGAATTGTACTTCAAACTCCCCTCTTGGTTTGCTTCCTGCAAATACCACAGGCTTAATATTTATAGCACTGAACTCATTATCATTCTTCTCCAACTTGCTTCTCTTCCTGTTTTTCTTACTTAGTGCCTCGAAGTGGAGACATCCTAGCATCCTTCTTATGTTCCTATGTCCCGTTGGCCACTAAGTGCTTTCCATGTTCCATTCCTGCTCCTGTCAGTTGTGTCTTCATCTCTCCATTTTCATTGTCACTGCCCAACTTCAGGCCGTAGTCACAGGCTCACGACAGACTCCCTGCTTTTTATATGCATTTTATCCTCCAGGATGTAGCCGAGTTATTTTATAAACTGTAGATCTGATCAGGTTGTTCTTCACTGCAGCCATTGACGGTCAAGCCTGGTCCTACATGTTGTTAGGACATCATCTCCAACACCCTGTGCTGGCATGGACAGGTCATCCATTTACACACTGCCAGGCCTTTGCTCATCCTGACTGCTTATACTCTAGTCACCAGATACTCCTTCTGTCTTTGTTCCACTGGTGAATTCAATCTTCCAATCCCAGTTGAGAGTTCATTTCTCTTTAAATCTACTCTCTCGATGTCAGCCATGTTTACCACCCCAAAGAGCACTCAACAAGACTGATTATATATGAATTCAGTATTACTCTTTCTTATCAGAGTGCCTGTGGCATCTTGTACATAACTTCATTAGAGGGCTTTGGCATACTATATTTGACTTATCTACTATTCTCTGACTTCCTATGAGAATATCAACCCTGTGATACCAAGAGCTACCATGCTGAGCAGTGAATATGTTGTGCTAAACCAGGCACCAGGATAAGTAGCCATCAGCAACCCTGTAGGGCAAGCAATGTGACTACTATATCATTTTACATTTGAAGAAAATGGGAGTACAGGGTGGGACCGTCCCTTGTGCACCATCATCCAGCTAGGGAATAGTAGAATCTGGATGCACACTGGGAAGTATACATCTCAAGTCCTGCCTCCAGGGTACCTCTGTGAAAATTAGATGCTTTGTCTTATTCATATGTGCGTTTCTACTCTCCAGTGTCATACTGCTACAGGAGAAGTGCTGATAAAACAATGTAACAGAAAAAAATGATTAGGAAGCATGAGTGAGTATTCACTAGCCCACTGCTAGATTAGATGAAGTAGTTCATATAATCCCCTAATACAAAGGTTATAAATGGGTCTTCCTGAATTTGTCCATGTTTATTTAAAGGAATAAAGGTACCGGAAATACAGAGGAGGTGATTAACGAAGTAGATGCAGATCCAGGGCCTGACTGAGGCTAAGAAGGCTCTTGAATGATTCTGTGTCCCTCAGAATGACCCAGCAGCCTGTGTTCTCACATAGCAGGGTGATTTTTAGAAAAAAAAATGTTCTATTTGGGAAGACCAAAACCCTGTCAGCAAATATACCAACCCAACATTTAAAATTACAGTGTGAAACCAGGCATTTAAATAAGCCTGATGCTTTCTTCATGAGCTTCTCTCTGCATATAAGAGAGAGAAAGAGAGCAATCAGACACTGAGACACCTGCATGGCCTTTTCTGGGTCTGGATAAATTATTGAAAAAGCAGGCTCAGTCACACCTCTAATCATAGATGAGATGTGTAGCTAATGGTGAGATAGGCTGTTAAGGCTCCTGGAATGTACCAATTATTTATTTGCAGATGGGAATCTTCTCAACCTTGCACATTCAATAGAAACAATGGAATGGCTTTAAAGTCAGCCTTATTGAATATACTTTCTTTTGGCAAGAGCATTACAAATAACACTCTCACCATGAGTTTCCTCCAAGTGAATTTGACCAAGGATCTTTAATTTTTTTCTGGAGAATTTCTGCAATTTATTTACGCATATATCTTCTGTGACATACTTTGTTGTAAGGCTGTGGATGAGTCACAATTCAGCTCTTTATTTCAAGAGATAAAAGGAACATATTTAGTCACATTATTGAGTTGACATTAATGTTGACTACTGAATATAAGTTAACATGAAATTGTAAAGCTTTTGCAAACACTTATGAGACCCTATTGGAACATTATAAAGTCAAGGGAAAATTTGATTGAAGTTTTCTGAATTGCTCTTCTGGAGAAAACCAAGACCTATTTTATTAATTTACATACCTAATATTATAGTGTTATTACATTGCCATTAGATTTTGCAGTGATGGTAACAAAGCAATTAAAAAGCATATCTGTAGAACAGATTACAATTTTATTGCATTTCCCTTGCAATTATAATAATGTTAATGAAAGTGTATGAAAGTACATAATGAATTAATGCTGTGTGTTAAAGTTACAAAAGAACATGAGTATGTTTGGGGGGAAGAGGTTTCATCATACCTGAAATATAGTACAATTGAGATGTAATTCAGATGCAAATAAATGAAACCCTGTAGCTACAAGTATTGAAAGTTTTCACTTATAGATTCAGAACATCTCAGTTCTAGAGCCAATTCTAAACAAGCTTGTAGAGAATTATTGGGAAGGTCTCATCCTTATCACCACCCCCGACAGTGGCTATAGAGTCTTACTTTTTTCGACACTAAGCACAGAGAGCGTGAGGTAACACCCACTGCCTACAAAGCATCAGGGAGTTCAAAGTCTTTCAAAACCAAGCTGCCGCCTTAAAGCTGTTATTGTTCTCTCCATTGAGACTGAATCTTTATCCTGAATTACAACTTCCATGTTTGAAATTTCAATTTTCTTTTTTGTAGCACTTAGTAGGCTTCTCCAAGGCTGAGCTCTGCCCTTACTTATGCTAGATGGACCTCTTAGACCTATAGCTTCTACCATCCACTTGTCTACCAGTATTTCCATCGCTGACATCCCCATGGCCTATCATCCTCCAATGGCAGAGGTTCTGTGAACAATGAGGTTTTCCTCAGGTAGCACTCCTATTTTATTCTTCCTCTCAGGACTTTCTGACCTGAGAACCTGACTACCCTCCTTGGGAACCTATTCTAAAGCTGAATTTTTTTCTCCTTGCATGAAGTTTACCATTTTTATAGCTTCTCTCCATATTCTTACCAGTTTATTGAAGTCTCAGAATGCCTCATTGATTGAATTATAGGGCTTGATAGACACAGCTAGAAATGCTAAATCAACTTACACTGAGGTGTATTATTCATATGGTTATTTAATTGGACTATATGATTAATTAACCCAAGAGACATGTCTCAGTTGTATGAAGGTTAAATTCTCTTGATTTGCATCCTCATCATACTCCATTTGGACCTAGAAATCCACCTGTAGAATACCAGACTGTGAACAGATTTTCTGCCAACTGTTTTTATGTTGAAGATCAGCTTTCATGAAAAACCTGCTGTCTTAGCATGCTTATCCATTATGCTATTCCTAAACAAGCTAATATTCAGATTTGTTGTAGTGTGGCAGAAAGGGGTTTAGCTTTAGAATCGAGCTATCTGCAGTCAAAGTAACCTTGAGAAATCAATTTTACCTCTCATAGTTTCAATTTATCACTTGTAAAGTGAAGAAGATATCTAAGCCATATAATAAGCTGATTAAATGAGAATATATATATATATACATATATATATATATATATATATATATATATATATATGAAGAAATCTCAATTGAGACCTAGCATATAATAGGTGCCAAGTAACTCTGTTCACTCATGGTTTCTGTGCAACATAAATACAACATGGGAAAGTGACATGCATTAATTAAGGAGTTTCACATTTCTGGTTGCAAAAAGGTGACATGCAATGAATGCAAAGCCTTTGTCTTTGTTTGCCTTTCCTCGTTTTAATTACCATGTGGTCAATGGATGTTAGAGCTGGGCATGAAAATATTGATTGAATCTAGTAGAACAAAATGGAAAAATTTAGGAGAGACTCTCCCTAAATGTCCACATCTAAAAGATACAGGGTCTGAAGATGGTGAGATAATGCATATTGCTAATGGATATGAGAGCCTCTTTGTGCCCAGATAATATTGACAGCATAGCTTGGGGAGATAATATATCTTTAAGTACTCCTGACACCTCATAGTAAAGCAGAGTTTTAAACAAATGGTTTAAAACTCAATTATCCCTAATTCTGAAGGACTCTGGGCCCACCTCTGGAGAATAGAATCACAGGTGCCAAATAAGGAGAATATTACAGATGCTCACATTACATTATGTAATCTGAAAGTATTATAAGTGAATCTGAGTACTTTATTGTTGTATAAGTGGTCCAGCTACATTACCAAGCCTGGATATTGAGAAATGAATGAGCAAAAGATGACTTACCTTTTTTTTTATTGCTGTGTGTTTGTGCCTGAGGAAATACCAAGGAAGATGAGAAGCCCAGAATATTTTTTGTCAGTTGTCATTGAAATGTAATAGTCTTTGGAAGTAAAATTAAAATCCTAACTATATGATATATAACATTTATCAGAAATGGAATCATGTGAGCTAATTTTTGCTAAGATAATGAACATGGTAACAGGAAATTGTTTACATGAGCATGTGTTGCTGTCAGCTTTCTAGTTGCTACACAGAAAGAACACAAACAAAAGTGGCTTGTGGAAGAATGGGTTTATTTGGCTTACGGACTTGAAGGGAGACTCCATCCTGGCAGGGAAAACAATGGCATGAGCAGAGGGGTGGACATCACCTCCACCACAGCACTGGAAATAGCAGCAGGAAGGTGTGCCAAACACTGGCCAGGGGAAGCTGGTTTATAATCCCCATAAGCCCACCCCAACAACACAGCTCCATCGAGGTTGTAAAATCCAAACTGCCATCAGCTAAGGATCAATTACCCAGAACACATTCATTTGTTTGTGGGGGAGCCCTGGACCAAACCAGGACAATCCGCCCCTGGCCCCCACAAACTAATAATCATACATGATGGAAATACAACGTGTTCAAAGTCCCCACAGCTTTCAACTGAGCCATAATACCAAAAATAAACCCGTAATGGCACAGAACATTCACAGTGCAAAACATGAGGCACAGCAAAAACAGAGGGAACCAATATAAGATTTAAAACAAGCAGGTCACCATCAATCTCTAACTCCAAGTTCAATGATTCTAACCAATAATAAAGTCTCTTGGAGATTCAATTCTGCCCCTCCAGCTCGGCTACTCACAGTCCGGGAAAACTTCATCCGGTGCTGGCAGCTCGCCTTGGCACCCATCCATAGTCCTGGAATTTTTTGGGTCTCCATTGCAACCCACAGTTAATCCTCATGGCTTCATTGGACTCCATGCAGGCAACCTAGCCCACCTGCTTCACACACCGATGGCCATTTTCAAAAACAAAACTGTGTTGCAAATCCAATGACCCTCTCTTCTTGCATTTATTATACTCCACAGAACCAGGTGGGCTACCAACTTGTTAATCCGGGGGGAACAAAGCATTCAGGCACCTTACTTCAAAGGATCTGCATTCTTCCTGTTGTTCCAATGTAGACCAGCTGGCTGAATCTCAATGGTTGTCATCTCTCAAACAATTGCAGGTGAACGGGCAGCAGTTTCGACCCAAAGATCTTTCTTTCTGTGCCATCTCCATCTGCTCACACCAGTCCATCTTTACATAAAACAACCCTGCACAGGTTCCCAGGACACAGGCAGGAAGAATCCAGAAAGCCTCTCACACAAACTGCTTCTGGCACAGTCCTGACCAAGTTCTTTTTCACCCTCATAAGCCAAACCTCACAGTCCATAGTTCTTACTGCATTCAGGTCTTTTAATTCTGACCAGAATCGTTCATCAAGGTGTACTCACAGCACTGCAAGGTGTCTCTTAGGCTGATATTTCAAATCCTTCCACATTCCTTCTATAGATCACTTCCAGAAGACCAAAGCCACAAGATCAGGGTTCTAGCAGCAACAGACTCCACTCCTGGTACCAAAACTGTTGCATTCAGCTTTCTAGTTGCTGCGCAGAAAGAACCCAAACAAAAGTGGCTTGAGGAGGAATGAGCATGAGCAGAGGGGTGGACATCACCTCCGCCACAGCACTGCAAACAGCAGCAGGAAGGTGTGCCAAACACTGGCAAGGGGAAGCTGACTTATAACCTCATAAGCCCGTCCCCAACAACAGAGATCTAGGGAGGTTGTAAAATCCAAACTGCCATCAGCTGAGGATTGATTACCCAGAACACAATCATTTATTTGTGGGGGACACCTGGATCAAATCATGATAGCATGAAATGTAGTATATTTGGCAATGTTCACCTGGTTTAGAAAAGCAGTGTATTTAGGAAACTCTGAAATAGACTGTATGTCAGTTACTTTCTTATTGCTGGGACAAAATATCCAGACAGAAGCAATGAAAGGACATAAAGCATTTGTTTTTGGTTTATAGTTTTGAGGGGAAGTCCATCATGACAGGGAGACTATGGAAGGACCTGGAAACCAGCTTCACACTGTCACATCAGCAAGGAGGAAGTAGAGAGTAATGAATGATGAATACTTACCTTTCTTAGTTTTATACAGTCCAGGAACCCAGCCCATGGGATGATGCTCCCCACAATTAGAGTGGGTCCTCCCATCTCAACTAATCTAATCTAGAAAATACCTGAAAGTCATAACCAGAGATTTATTTCCATGGTGATCCTAATGACAACCAGAGATTATTCACCACAGACTGTTTTTACAATCTTTCCATTTAGATTATATAGACAGAGCCATGTCTTTTTCATGATTAATCTAGGTTTTGCATTTAGTGTTTTTGCATGGTAGACCACCATAGGTATTAATTGGATATTTAATGCAATATTAACCAAAAAGCTGGCATATGAATAAATTATCCCACAAGATTTTGCTGACTGAATGCAGTTCTGGTTATGGTCTATAACCATTTTTGTCATTTCAAAATAGTTATATATTTCATTGTCTCAAATCCATGAAATTTCTGAAATAGCATGTAAAGTGCAAATTAATAATTTTTAAACCTGAAGAAAGCCCTCAGGAGACTAAGGGAGTTGATTTCAAGCATACATTTCAGTATGATGGTAATGTAAAGGCAGACTGACACGTATTTCTAATCATTTTCCCCATCGTCACATCCCTACCCACTCTTTCCCAAAGACTCATATCACTTGAGAAGATTATAACTTAGATGTACCTTTGGTATTTTTCATGTTTGTGTTCATGTAACAAAATCCACAAAACTTCCATGTAATACAGGGCAGTGAAAGGCAAGACCCTTCTTCTAAGACAGATTATTTCAAGCCAGAGAACAGTCTGCAACCCTTGTCAGCCCAATTTCTGCCAAATAACCAAGAAGATGAATGTATCATTCTTCGAGGACAGAAGACATGTTGGAAATCAGGTAACTTAATTTGAAATATGAAATGTATCTAATTGATTTGCAATACTGTCCCTGGTGTATTGCCCATTGGAAATGAAATATTCAGGGTTTCTGGACTTGTGGCATCAGATAGAAAAACATCACCTGCCACTCCTTCTTAGGGACATGAAGAGAAGGAAGAAGCATGAAGGAGGAGATGCAGGACTGCAACCTTTGGTGGCTGCTGCTCTTTGGTGTCTCTCTGGGAGGCTAATAGCACACAGACCTATAATGGGGCTGATTTGTCCTTAGCTACATCATTAACTAGTGGGTGTGTATTGCATAGTCTTTATTGGGACTTTTCATAGATAGTTAAGGATGGGATTTAGATTAGGATTTGAGTAAGCCAAAGAAGCTGTCTCTGGCAGGAGATAAATGTATTTTTTTAGTTTAGAATTATCTGGCTAATGAAATAATATTACCAAGTAGTTATTTCTTTTCCTGTGGTCTGACTTTGGTCATTTCATCCCCTGCAGAATGGCACCGAGCTGCAGGAATGGAACTTCAATTAATATTACAACAATCCTCATTGCTGATGGAGGCTTTCAAGCTTATCATCATCATATGTCTGCATGGTGTTTTAAAGATGCATAAGAGATTTAACAATCCTGATTAAATGCTTCCAGTTCTGATGAGCATAACTCTGGATGGTTCAAAAGTATAAATATGATGAGTTTAAGAATAGCAACATTCAGAATAAATTTGTTTAATGATTGTAAATTGTTATGTTCATCTGATGTGTTTTCTTGACTGTTGCCTCCAGTTCCAAACCAGATTATTGGAGAATTCTGCTTTGCAGAGAAGACATCAGAAATCATTTTGGCTAGCTACATGACAGCCAATTTATGTCTATTATATATCTACCAAAAGTGTTAAGTATAACATATAAACACAATATAGAATATGAAAATAAGCAAGTAATTTCATAAACTTAATCAATACCCAAAACATGTTGGCCTGAAGAGGGCTCAGAGAGCTTGGATGAGGATGCCAACCCCACCTCTAATATTTTGGGAGATGGGAAAATCGACAGATTTCCCCTTCCCCTATCCCTAGGGTGTAGGGAGTCTGTCTACTACCAGGTGAGAAGTGGATTCAATATTTGTTTAAGGTTTACAGTTAGCATAAGACTAGGACAGAAAGTCTGGCTCCAGGACTCTAGCCTTTGATTAGTATGGTCAGAAGACCCTTTCAGCAAGACTGAAACTTTTAAGGACCTATGATATTCCTCTGTTGACCCCAGCTCAGAAAATATCCCAGGTACATTTCCCTTGTGAAATCAGAACTTGAGGAGCAGAGCAGTCTGAATAATGCTGGGAAAAGAAAAGCTTTGCATTGCAAAAATGAATGGGTTCATCAGAGGCCGAGGTTCCTCTTTTCCAGAGCTAGGCTGGCAGGAAGGTTGTTTCTGTCCCTGAGCCTGGAGATTTGCTTTGACTCTTCAAGAAGTGGAGGGGCGGGCAGCTGTGTCCAGCCAGCTGCTCTTGGGCTCTCTGGTCTCTTCAATGTGCTGTGATTTATTTCTCAGCCAGTCTGATGACCTCCCATCTCCTGACCAGCAGATGGTTTTGGAGTGGGTGATGTGGTTTTGGATTAAGGCAGCTGTAGTGGCTCAGGTGGTCAGCTCAGTTTTGGAGGATCATGCCACCTTGGGTTTACTGGTTCTCAGCCATGGCCTTTGGCAGTGATAGGCCAAGCTCTTCCATCACTCATGACATCATCCCTTTAGGAGGAAGGTCCAGTTGCCAACTAGGCCAGCAGCTAGTTCACATCACAGTCCTAGAACTATGTGAAGCCAGGAGCCACTTGTGCATGAGCTGAGATCGTAAGTCACTAAGAGGGGCAGTCACCTCTACGAGTGGACAGGAAGTTGACTGATAACTCATGGTCCACTCTCCTGATAAAATGTCCACATTGTAAATGTCTAGGGCCCACTCTCCAGTAAAACTGGTTTCTAGCCTGAGACAAGACTGTCCCTTTCATTGGAGAAAGGTGCAGTAGTCCAAGTGGGAAGGTCAAGAAGCTCAGCCCTGGGGAGCACCTGTGTTTGCTTTGACCCCTGTAGTAGGAGTCAAGGGCAGGCTGACTGACATATCTGTGCATTGAAAGCATGCAGGGGTGGTGCTCCCACCTTGCCCATAACATGCCTGTGCCGACCCACCAACAATAATGTTCTTTCTCTCTCTCACAGATGGAAAAGTGGCTGGCAAATGAAAGAAAGAAAAGAGTGCTTGCTCTGGCAGCATTTCTACTAACATTGGAATGATACGAAGAAGATTAGTATGGTCCCTGAACAAGGAGGACATGTAAATAAGTGAAGCATAGCATGTTCAATAAAAAATGAAGACATGAAACTACTGTATTGAGGAAGATGGGAAAATGGTTTGAGTTTTGTATATATCTGTGGATTTTTTATTTTTTATTTTTGCCTTTTTTGGTAGTTGTAGCTTTCTTTCATTGAGTGCTTCTTTTTGTCAAAGTAAATTGCAGGCTTTGGCTTAGAAACCCCCAGGGGATATGTGGTGCAGGTACCTGAGGCCATTTTGTCTGCCTGCATGATACTGTCCCTTCCCCCATCTCTTTCTGGACCACATAAGCTAGGTAGACCACAGCCCTTCTATCTAACCACTTCCCGTTCACCATCACTCTGATGTTCTTATAACCAGAGGACCTGGGGATCCAGAACTGGGGACTATCTATTCTCAATTCCTTCAGGTAGGGTGTTCCCTGCCTACAGGCAGGAGGCAACACCCTACTTGCTGCCACCATCCCCTTCCAAACCACACCACCCTGCTTCGTCCCATCTAAGGGTAGTTTGCTCCAAGATGGATCAGCAGGGCTGCACCCAGCCTCTCTGGAAGGCAGAGACCCAAGACACCTATAGAGGATCTTGTTTCTGGTCATGTGACACAAAGGTACAGTCTTGGTCATCTGAATTGGAGAGAATGGAAGGGAGGTCTGTACTCTGCATTCTTGCTCAACTGAGGTAGCAGGCAGCTCCCCATCCCTACCCCACCTGAACTATAGGCTCCTGAGTTGGAAGTTTAAGCATTTGACAGATTGTATTTTAAAAACTGGTCAAAAAAGAATAATAGCCAGCAGTGGTGACAGCATGTGGGAGGCAGAGGTAGGTGGATCACTGTGAATTGGAGGCCAGCCTGGGACTACAGAGTGAGTTCCAGTTCAGCCTGGGCTAGAGTGAGACCCTACTTCAAAACTCCCTCCCAAAGAACAAACAAACAAGCAAAAATCCCCCATCATACTTATTTTCATGTGGTATTTCTACTCTGGAGCATTCCCGTATGATACACTCTATTTTACAAGTCTTTATGTCAAGTGGCAGAGTCTGGACTAATGAGCACATTTGCATGTGCCTCGGTGCATTTTCTCATGGATAATTTCTACAATATTCTCAGGCCATTTTTAATTCATCTTCAGATATGCAAGTGCAAAGACAGTATTATGACAACACTTTCCCAATTATATATGATTTTTAAAATCTAAATTTACCAGGTACTTTTAAAATCATCTTCTTTTTTTGTATTTAGCTTTCTTTTTTTAATTTATTGTCCATAATGAGTTACATTATTTAGTGGGCAAACAATGAGTTGTTATCCCCAATTCCCCGATGCCCCCCCCCCAAATCATCTTCTTAAAAGTTCTTTGTTTTGGAAAAAATGCACTGAAACTGTAAAACAGAGTCGCTAAAAATGGTATTACTAATTATCACAGCATACTTACATTTTAGTAACATAAATTGCTTAAAGCAAAAATACACTTTCATATTCACAGGATTTCCTAAAATGATGTAAAATATTATGTGCCTCTCTTAGTTAATGCTCATTTCTTCCTATTGTCTTGTTTGTGGATTATTCCCTTAGGTTGTCCTCTAATTCCAAGCTCCCATAATGTGGACCTGCACAATTTGTGCAGGCACAGTCTGGAGGAACACTGGAGAAAGAGGAAGAACTTAGGACTCTTAGGTCCAGAGACATGCATTTGAATTCTAGGTCCCTGTGTTCCTAAATTTCTTGGTGCCTTCAATTTCCTGATCTAGGACAAATTGATGGCAATGAACAGTTTAAACTGGATTACAGAAGACTGAATGAAATAAAATTTATTGTGGAGCTAGCACAGTATCTGATATAAATTTAATCTGACATGCTCTCTAAAAATCGTTTTGCCCAGTTTTGCTAAAAGTCAAATACTGGTACTTAGCATGGTCTCTCACTTGAATGGATGAAATGGCCACTGGATAGTGACAGCTGTGAATCAGTAATTGGCCCTAGGTCCATTAATTCAATTTGAGTCAATGAGTAATAAGTATATATCTAGTACATTGTTCATTCCTCAGATCTTTCCACTGGTCTGGGTTAGCTTCCTGCCTGCTGAGTGGCCTGTATTTGCTGAGTAAACAAATTCATCCACATCCAGTTCCATTCAGGTTGAAGATCCATGGAAAGGGCAGGACAGGGACAAGCACTTCATTTTACCTGAGATTACCCTCAATTAGAGATGCAGGCTGCTGAGAAGTATCCCATCAAGAGAAGCACAAGAAAAAGCATTTGACTTCGGGATTGTCTTGAACAACGAGAGTCACATCACAGCAAACTAGATAAAGAGAATAATTGGGCCTGGAAACACACTATGACTGTGCCATTGTCAGCTGATCCATCCCCATCAGTTGTGAAATAAAAGCAACATATTCCTGGCCTTATTTCCCCCTTGATCAGCTTGTGGCCTGGTAAAAAAAAAAGTGACAAACAGGGAAAGTGAGAAGGCAAAGAGAAATCAGAGAGGCCTGAGGGGTGGGGTTGAAGGAGCAATAAATACATTCACAGCAGGTTGACCCAATGCCAAGGGACCCAGATTGACATATGTGAGCTACATTTGAGGTTCTCAGTGGCAACTCTTGCCAGTTTAACAAAAGAGCAATGCTTTGGGAGCCAGATTTGGAGAGCAGATTTTGTGAAAAATCCAGGATTCTGTTGCCTCCCAGAACTTGGTTCTAATTTTGGCTTTGGGCTGTCCTCACTGCTCCCACCTCTCACGCATTCATTCTATTTGGGGGTTTATTGTGGAGGAAGCCAGCTAATGCTCTGTCCAGAAAGAGAGAAACAAAAGGTCCAAATATATTTTTTCTTTGTTGAAGCAGTAAAACAAACTCCAAATTCTCTGGGTTTCATTATGTTTATAGCTGCCCAGCAGTGTGTTCATCTCTGCCTATGAGAGCAGAATATTCACTGACATTTTCTTTTACCTGTGGAAGTACATCTCTCTGCAGCTCAACACTAGTTCCTGATCTTTTGCCTCCTGAGTCTCTGCTCTGATCCCCTTGCCTTTCCAGGCTTCCTGGGGCTGATATGGGGATGAAAGAGTATGGTGTTTGATCTAGGTGTCTCCCACAAACTTATGTGTTCTGAATGCTTGCTACCCAGCTAATGGAAATTTGGGAGGTGGAGCCTTAGAGGAGGTGTGTTGCTGGGTGTCGACCTTGAGGTTTATTACCCCTAGCTTGCCAGTGTTAGTTGGCTCTTTCCTGCTGCTGTGATCCACCTAATGTTGGCAAGAAGGTGGATGTCCAACCTCTGCTCTACCATCTTTCCCCTGCCATCATGAAGCTTCCCCTTGAAACTGTAAGCCAGAATAAACAACTTTCATTAGATGCTTTTGGCAAGATGGTTTATCCCAGCAATAAGAAGGTTTACAACAAAGAAGGACTCAGGAGTGGAAGAAGAGGTGGCTTTCTGACACTGATGCTGATCAGAGGGAGGTAGCTGTAAGGGCTCCCTGCAGACATGGCTCCTCCCTTGCGCTTGGTGATTGGTGCTTGGGGCATGTCTATCATGATGGTTCTTGTTTTCTTAGACTCTCTTTGCTGCTAACTCTCCTGAAACCATTAGGAGTGAGCAAAGAAGCAAGAGAAAGATTGAAGGATGCCATGTAAGCTGGTCTTCTTTGTCAAGATATGGTCCTGGAGATGACTGAGGTGCGCAGGACAATAGGCTGATTCCCCTGCCCATGTCACAGATACCCCGGTTCCCTTTGTATGTGGGTGTGCAGTGGTTGAGGCTTCTACATGCTGGTTGTATTAACTTTTCCTGGGAAGATGTAAACAAATGTCTACTCAGCCCAGGTAGGGCACCAAGGACAGACCAAAGCAACAATTCTACCTAAGTGAAGCTTGATGAACCAACACATTTATTGACTCATTTACAAGAGCATGGATGATCTCAAACAGAAGAGTCTCACCCAAACAAGGATAATGACATCACTCTAGCTGCCTAGATGGAGCATCTTCTTCAGTTAACCTTCTACCTTCTCTACACTCTAGTATCTCTGTAGACTATGTGCAGTTAGGGATAAATTCTATGCAGTGGGAAGGGATGAAGGAAAGAGTGGTTGGAATTGAAGGTGAGGGTGGAATAAGAGAAGGTCAAGTCTGACCTTGTTGAGAGTCTTTTGTGGGTGATCATGACTGCTGATGAAGATGATCCTGGCTGCTCTGCAGAGAGGACAGCATTCCCTAACATTGTCATTGGGATGTAGAAAGAGGTCCTAGTTCTCCATATTGCCAAATATCCTGTATTCTTGTGGGAAAGACCAGTGGAACCCACATGTGGCCTAATGATGGGCAGTATATCAGTGACTTTCTGATTCCTAGGACAAAATAGAGGACCAGAAACTGTTTTGTGGAAGGAAAGAGTTTATTTTGGCTTCTGGTTTTGAGGGGAAGCAGCCATTATGAAGGGGAAAGCATTGTACAAGCAGGAAACCACTTTTACATCTTCACACCAGCAGGAAGGAAGTAGCAAAAATAAGCGGGGCTCTGGGCTATAATACCTCAGGGGCCACCTCCAGTGACCTAACTCCTCCCAAAGGTTCCAAAATAGCACCAACAAGGAGATCAGGTATTCAAACACACGAGCCTATGGTGGACATTTTATATCCAAACCACCGCAGACATTATCTAAAATGGCATTTTTGGACCATTGTATTATTCTTTGTATTACTGTAACAAGATAAATTGTTGTAGTAACACAAAGAGTGATCCAGAGATTCCAATCCTGTGGAAGTCAGATAATGCACTTGCCTCTCTATATTTGCTGATTTGCCATCTAACACCTCTTATTCACTTTAAAACCTCCATATTTTCAAGGATCTAGAGGCCACTTTCTTTCTTTTTTTTTCCTGAAGTAGGATCTTACTTTAGTCCAGGCTGACCTGCAATTTACTCTATAGTCCACTCTAGCCTCAAACTCTTGGTGATTCTCCCAAGTGTTGGGATTAAAGGTGCTCATCACCACGACCAGAAGGGGGCAGCTTTTCTGAGGATGTAATTCAAAGATTTATTCTGAATTTCTCTCTCCATACATTTTTGATGCTGTGAGCACTTTGACTTGGAGCTAGAGGTAGCGCTTCTTACCAGAGTAGAGCTGGTTTGACTGGGTTTGGAGATTCTACAAGCAAGTCCCATCCTTAGAGATGATGCAGTGACGGAGGCTATGAGAGAAGCAGTCAAGATCTTCAGTTGACAATAGCTTTCCCGGAATCCCTAGGAGACTTACAGAGCAAAACAGAGAAGGAAAAGGTCCCAGAACAGTGGGATTTTACTCTTTTTACCACATAGGCCTTGTTTCCCCAACATTGCTAAAACTTACCCAAACACTTTAGAGAGCATGCCCCAATAGCCTGAAGATGTTCAGTAAGCCCCACCTCCAAATGTCTTCAGCCTTCTGATAGCATCAAGTTGGGGGGTGGGCAACCATCTCCATATGGACCAGTGAGGGACACTTAAGACCAAAGCTATAGCAAGGCTTAATATAGCCATGTTATCAGAGACAGAGTTCCTGAGAGTCAGGGTAATTACATTTCATGAACTTGATGTACCCATTGTCATCAGGTGAGGATACAGGCTATATCAAGAGGACACTCCTGTTCATGAGCTCAGATCCCACACCAGATTTTTATTTGCTATTATATTAATGCTAACAATGTAACTTCTATCTCCACCTGAAACATTATTTTT
>PVHP010005224.1:56069-66822 GCA_004024765.1 Zapus hudsonius | reverse complement strand
TATATATATATATATATATATATTTTTTTTTTTGGTTTTTCAAGGTAGGGTCTCGCTCTAGTCCAGGCTGACCTGGAATTCACTCTGTAGTCTCAGGGTGGCCTCGAACTCACGGCAATCCTCCTACCTCTGCCTCCCAAGTGCTGGGATTAAAGGCGTGCGCCACCACGCCCGGCTTAGATAAAAATATTTTTTAAAAATAATAATAAAATAAAAATAAATAATAAAATATATTTATCTGCAAGCAGAGAAGGATAGGAGAGAGGTGGCCTCCAGCCACTGCAAACGAGCTCTAGATACATGTGCCACTTTATGCATCTGCCTTTACGTGGGCGCTGGGGATTTGAACCCAGGTCCTTGGGCTTTGCAGTCAAGTGCCTTAATCACTGAGCCATGTCCTCAGCCCCATTATGCCTCTTTAAAAAAAATTATTATTTTTATTTTTCCAAAGTAAGGTCTTGTTCTAGTGCAGGCTGACCTGGAATTCACTATGCAGTCTCACAGTGGCCTTGAACTCCTCAAAATCCTCCTACCTCTGCCTCCCAAGTGCTGGGATTAAAGGTGTGTGCCACCACGCCTGGCTCATGAGGAAATTCTTATCCCTAAAGGCCATGATTTAGGCATTCAGGCTCCTAACTTCAAGGTCTAGCCCAACCCACGTCCCCTTCCTCAGTGTCCACTCCCTCTGCCCAGGAGCGCGCTCTTACTGTAGAAGTTAGAGTATCTGTCCAGAGTGGCCCTCAGGTGAGAGGGGAGGCAGGTTCGGAAGCTCAGCGTTGTATGGCAGACTGAGGCCACAGGCCAGTAGCGTGGAGACAGGACAAGCACAGATACTTCTGCTATTTCCCCCTCTCGGTAGAGGTCCTCATTCTCTTCCTCCTCCTCTTCCTCAGCCATGGCCACCTCTGCTGCTGCGGCACCAGCATTCTCTTCCTTCTCACTCTCCTGCTCTTTGCCAGTGTCCTCATGGTCCACCTGAAGGGGGACAGGGAGCCGAGAGTGGTGGCACACGCCTTGAAAACCAGCACTGAGGAGGCAGAGGTAGGGGGATTGCTGTGAGTTCGAGGCCCGCCTGGGACTACAGAGTGAATTCCAGGTCAGCCTGGGCTAGAGCGAGACCCTAGCTCGAAAAACAAAAGCAAACAAAAAAACAATAAAACGAACTTAATACTGAAGGGGAAGAGCAGGGTTCTGAAATGCTGAAGGCCTCCTCCTTCTTACCTTCTCATTTCCTCATTCTTTTTCTGGTGCCCACCTGTATTTTTTTTTTTTTATTATTTTCATTTTTTTGAGGTAGGGTCTCCCTCTAGCCCAGGCTGACCTGGAATTCACTCTGCAGTCTCAGGGTGGCCTCGAACTCACGGTGATCCTCCTACCTCTGCCTCCTGAGTGCTGGGATTAAAGGTGTATACGCCTGGCATTTAAGAAATGTTATTTATTTATTTATTTGAAAGCAGAGAGAGGAAGGGAAATGGGCATACCAGGGCATTCTGCCACTGCTAACAAACTCCAGACACATGCACCGTTTAGTACATCTGGCTTATGTGGGTAGTGGGGATTTGAACCTGGGCCATCAGGCTTTGCAGGCAAGCACACCCAACCGCTGAGCTCTCTCTCCAGCCTCCTACCTGTATTTCCTTCTCGGTGTCATCCAGCTTCAGGAGTTCCTCATCCAGCTGCTGGAGCTGGTAGACATGGAACTGGCGCTGAAGCTCCTCCGAGGTGCTCAGGCTCTGGAGCATCAGCTGCGGGAGGCGGTTAGGGAAGCAGGAATCCATCTGCTCCAGCACAGCGCCCTCCAGCCAGCTGGAGCCCACGCTCAGGAGACGGTCTGCCATGTAGTGTCTGCAGCCCAGGCTGGGCCTCAGTGTGGATGCCAGCCTGGCCCAGCCTCCCACTCCAGGGCTCTGGTCTGTCTGAATCCCAGGTTCCCAGTCCCTCCCTTGAGCTAGACCAGCCTGCTTCCCCACTCACTGGTAGTAATACTCAAAAGTGGTGGCTATTTCCAGGCCTGAGAAAATTAAGACGGTTTCCAGACATCGCTGCAAATGTGCCAGCATCTCGAAGCCCCGGGCTCCGCCCATCCGGCTGCCCTGGATTCGCTGGTCAATGTGACGGGCGAACTGCTCGCTCACCTGAGTGGAAAACACAGAACATCACGAGTGGGTGAGCTGGCAGGCAGGTGAGCGGGCCAGTGAGAAGGCTGGGGAAGGAGTTAGGAATGGCTCAAGGCCCCATCAACTGGCCAGTTTTCCCCCTCCCCACTTTTTTTCCCCCAGGTAGGGTCTCACTCTAGCCAGGCTGACCCGGCACTCACTCTGTAGTCCCAGGCTGGCCTAGAACATTCCTACCTGTTTCCCTAGTGTTGGAATTAAAGGCATTCTCAACCGTGCCAAGCTCTCCTTTTTTTTTTTTTGGTTTTTCGAGGTAGGGTCTCGCTCTAGTCCAGGCTGACCTGGAATTCACTCTGTAGTCTCAGGTTGGCCTTGAACTCATGACAATCCTCCTACCTCTGCCTCCCGAGTGCTGGGATTAAAGGCGTGCGCCACCACACCCAGCTTTCTCCTACCCTTTCTTGGGGGGGGGGGATCCAATTGGAACCTGCTAATAAGCACGCTACCACTGAGCTATATAGCTCTGGTCTGATAAACACGTTCATAAAACTATTTTATAAAATCATTAAAATAGTGCAAATCAGCAATATATTAAGAACTGGTTTTTCCTAGTGTATCTAAAAATTAATAATTTTTGTTTTTTGAGGTAGGGTTTTGCTTTAGCGCAGGCTGACATGTAATCCACTCTGTAATCTCAGGGTGGCCTCAAACGCCGTGATCCTCCTACCTCTGCCTCTAGAGTGCTGGGCTTAAAGGTGTGCGCCACTGCATCTGGCAAATACTGATTTAAAATTTAAAATGAGGACATCATCCTGGAATGGTGGCACATGTCTGTAATTCCAGTACTTGGGAGCTAGAGGCAGTAAGATCTGGAGTTCCGGACCAGCCGTAATGAGTATGAGGCCAGTACAGCCTACATGAGACCCTGTTTCAAATAAAATACAATATAAAATAAAATAGAGGAATTCAATGATGTGCACAGAGATGCTACCTGGGGGCCAGATGCACTCAAAGCCTCCTGCATCTGGCTTTACGTGGGTACTGGGGAACTGAACTCAGGTCCTTCTGCTTTATAGGCAAGCACCTATAAAGCCAATATTCATGGCTCAGTGGATAATGCACTCAAGTGTAAGCATGAGGTCAGGAGTTTGGGTTTCCAGCACCCATATAAATGCCAGGTGGGCATTACAATCAATCAGCCTGTAATCCCAGTGCTTGGGAGACAGAGACGGGATTCCTGGAGCAAGCTGGTCATCTAGACTAGCAGAATTGACAAGCTCTAGGTTCAAGTGAGATCCTGTCTCAGTCTATTAAGTGAAGGGGATGGGCTGGGGAGATGGCTCAGCTGTCATGGGTTCGATTCCCCAGTACCCACGTAAAGCCAGATACACAAAGTAGTACATGCATCTGGAGTTCCTTCACAGTGGTAAGAGGCCCTGGCATGCTCATGCTCTCTTTCTCCCCCCTCCTCTGCTTTCTCTCTGCTTATAAAGAAATGAAAATATTTTTTAAAATGGGAATAGTGTTGAGACCTTGCTTCAAAAAACAAAGGGGCCAGACGTGGTGGTACACGCCTTTAATCCCAGCACTTTGGAGGCAGAGGTAGGAGGATCATTGTGAATTTGAGGCCACCCTGAAACTACACAGTGTGAATTCCAGGTTAGCCTGGGCTAGAGCAAGACCTTACCTAAAAAAATAAGTAAATAAGCCAGGAGTGGTGGCGCACACCTTTAATCCCAGCACTCGGGAGGCAGAGTAGGAAGATCACCATGAGTTCAAGGCCACCCTGAGACTACATAGTGAATTCCAGGTCAGCCTGGGCCAGAGTGAGACCCTACCTCAAAAAACCAAAATAAATAAATAAATAAATAAAAATAAATAAATAATAGGGCTAGAGAGATTGCTAAGTGGTCAAGCCACTTGACTGCAAAGCCTAATGATTCCCCAGTACCCATGTAAAGCCAGATACACAAAGTGATGCATGCATCCATCTGGAGTTTGTATGCAGTAGCTAGAAGTCCTGGTGTGCCCATATTCTCTCTGTGTCTATATGCTTGCAAATAAACAAAATATCAAAAATAAATAGTGGCTATGTAATATACGAATGTAATAACTTTTTCTAAGTTTCAGTAACATGATTCTATACAAATAGAGGTTCACCAGGAACTGGGGTAGTAGGCCATCGTAGGGAGGAGAGAAGGAGAGTTTGCGGAGAGGCCCAGGTAAGGCAGAGGAGGGAGCTTACATGGGCAGCTCTGAGGAAAGGCAGCCTCAGCAAGGCCCCGGCACATCCACACTTCAGCGCCTGCAAGAAGGCTGCCCGAGGCCCAAACAGCTCAGAGCTTGACCTCTGCAGCTTATAAAAGTGTTCGCAGTAGCGTGGCACGAAGTCATCATCCCTCCAGAACGAGGTTAGAAAGTTGTTCACCTGGAAGGGACAGGAGTGTCAAGAAAAACCCAACATGCCGCCATCACAGTGTCCCCAACCCCACGGCCTGCTCCTCCTGCCCACCTGCTCCTCTACCACAGTCTGCCAACAGCGGGTCAGGTTTCTCATGATACTGCTGGGGAGGCCCCGGGTGGCCAAGGAGCTCCAGTCATGGCTTCTGTTTCTGCCCTCTGTGGAGACAGAGAATATGGCAGGGGCAAGGAGGGGGCAGCCTCTTAGCTCACAAAGGATGAGCCCTGAGGCCTTTCTCCATATACTGGACACCCAAGTTCCTGGACAGGGTGACAAACCAGAAGAAACACAGACTGAGCACATAGGCAGGGGACAGTGAGAAGGGACAGAAGCCAGGAGCCCATGAGTGGGCCTATGGAAATGTTTCTCATTTTAAGTATTTTTCTTTGCTTTATTTCTTTTCTTTTTTTTTTTATTTATTCATTTTCAAGCAGAGAGATGTGTGTGTGTGTGTGTGTGTGTGTGTGTGTGTGTGTGTGTGTGTGAGAGAGAGAGAGAGAGAGAGAGAGAGAGAGAGCACCATGGCCACCACCTTGTGGGTCTGGCTTATGTGGGACCTGGGGAATTGAACCCAGGGCCTTAGGCACTGGAGGTAAGTGCCTCAACCGCTGAGCCAACTCTCCAGCCCATGCTTTATTTCTTTTAAAAAATATTTTACTTACTTATTTGAGATGGAGAGGGAGAGAGAGAGAGAGAATGGGCACCCCAGGGCCTCCAGCCACTGCTAACAAACTCCATACTCATGTGCCACCTAGTGTACCTGGTGGTACCTTAGGTGGGTACTGGGGAATTGAACACATACATATTTATTTATTTTGAGGTAGGGTCTCACTTTAGCCCAGGCTGGCCTTAAACTCACAGCAATACTCCTACCTCTGCCTCCCAAGTGCTGGGATTAATGACACGTGCCACCACACCAGGCTTAAATATTCTGTTTATTAGCAAGCAAAGAGAGCAAGCGAGTGAGAGAGAGAGAGAGAGAAAGTGCTCCAGGGCCTCCAGCCAGACTCCAAATACATGCATCTGGCTTTGTTGGGCACTGGGGAATTGAACTCAGGTCCTTCTGCTTTATAAGCAAGTGCCTTAACCACTGAGCCATCTCCCCAGCCCCCATGGAAATGTTTCTAAGCAGAGCTCCCGCCCAAATCCCCAGGACTCACTGGGCTGAGGAATGGCCACCAGGCGCAGGGCTGCCTCGCAGGGCTCCACGTGCACCAGCAGGTGTGTGAGGCGGCGAACCCGGGCCGAGAAGGCTGCGGCGCGGCTCTGGGAATTGCGAGCGGCTTCCCGGGACTCCACGTACTGGTCCAGCAGCCAGCCCAGGGAGCTCTTGCCGTCCTCATCTGGAGTTGAGACAAAATGAGGAATGACTGGTCCCCATGGAAGTGGGGAGTCTGGGCCCAATGGGAGCAAAACCACATAGGCAGAAGGCAGTCCTGGCTGGGAAAGACGAACTAGGGTGGTAAACATAACTACCAACGGGCCAAGAGTATAAGCAGGTATTTCTTTCCTTCCGTCCCTCCCTCCCTCTTTCTTTTTCTTTTTTTTGTTTTTTTGAGGTAGGGCCTCACTCTAGCCAAGGCTGGCCTTAAACTCATAGTGATCCTCCTATCTCTGCCTCCTGAGTGCTGGGATTAAAGACATATGCCACCATGCCTGGTTTAAGACAGATATTTCTAGGGCAGAGCAAGAAGGTTGCTGGGGGTCCAGGTGTGGGTGGTTACCAGGAGAGGTGATGTTCTGCACCAGAGGACTGACCAGGGCCTCCCAGCAAGTCTTGCCCAGTGCCTGGGCGGCCTCGTCATCAGGAAGGAAGCGATCAGCAAAGTTCTGCTCCTGCCGCAGAGCCCCATTGAGTCTGAGGAGGAGACAGGTGTCACAGCTTGAGGTATATACCCAGAACCCGGCAGAGAAGCCCCCTGAGTATTTCAGAAGACTATCAGGCTCACTGGTATTCCCCACGGCCATAACTCAGGGAATTCTGCCTTCTCATCATCCCTACACCTCAGGGCTTCCCCAAACAGATTTAAGTCCCATTTCATGACCACCTGAGAACCCACCCACCATTCATTTGCTATCACCTGACCTGCACAGACACACACCTAGAACTCAGGTGCAGGAGGCTCCTGCGGTCCTCCGCTATGTCCTGGCTCCAGGCCTGGGCCCGAACCATGTAGAAGAGGCGTGTGTGCCGACAAAGCTGCTCCCGGAACACTGGCCAGAAAGTAGGCTTGGGGCCCAGGACCTCTAGTCCCCGGATGCGTGTGTTGATGCCGCCCTGTAACATGCACAGGTCTTCTTGCTCCACACCCTTCTTGGGATGAGCTGGGATTGGTTATGCCCTCAGACCTCAGCCCTGGAGCTGCTGAGACCCAGGTTCAAGGTCTGCAAAAATGCTAGCCCTGGGCTGGAGAGATGGCTCAGTGGTTAAGGCCCTTGCCTGCAAAGCCTAATGACCCATGTTCAATTCCCCAGTACCCACTTGAAGCCAGATGCACAAAGTGGCACATGCATCTGGAGTTTGTTTGTAGTGGCTGGAGTCCCTGACACTAACCCATTTTCTCTCTCTCTGCTTGCAAATAAATAAATACATACATATATACGTATATATACATATATGTATGTATGTATGTATATATGTATATATGGTTTATTGAGGAAGGGTTTATCTCTAGCCCAGGCTGACCTGGAATTCACTATGTAGTTTCAGGCTGGCCTCGAACTCATGGTGATCCTCCTACCTCTGCCTCTGACTGCTGGGATTAAGGGTGTGCACCACCACATGCAGTCCATAAAAATAGCTTTTAAAATATGCTAGCACTCAGGGCTGCTGGGGTGTAGTATAGCAACAGAGGCTTCGCTTAGCATGCAGAGATCTTAGGTTTCATCCCCATTACCAACTAAACTGAGCTAGGGCTCAGAGATCCATCCCCAGGAGCCACACCCCATGCGCCAGCCCCACCTGCTGGCAGCGCTTTATGCGGATCTGGATGACAGGCCAGAAGCAGGTCAGATTCTCCAGGAGGGTCACCCGGCTAGAGCGGGGCATCACATTCACCTGAGCGGGGAGCAGAGAGGACCGTCACTTCCACACGAGTGAATGGGACTGCTAAGAATGGCATATCGGCTCCAGCTCCCTGGCCATATCCTTCCCTCCTCCTTTCTTCTTCTTCACCCCCCCCCCACCTCCCCATCCACTCCCAGTGCTGGGGGCCTGATGACATCACTCCGGCACAGGGATTAAGGATTCTACTTTCTGTGGGGCTCAAGATGGGAAGGTTAGAGTTTAGGGGGTGGGCAGGAAAGCAGCTTGTGTAAGGGGTGGGCCAAGGCACAAGGGTCCCTACCGAGTTGAGTTCCGTGTTCAGAGAGCTGACGCTCTCACCCCCGCACACGACCACTCGTGCTGGCATGTAGCTTGCATCCTCACCAGCCACCAGCATAGTCAGCTGCCTGGGGGTGGGAAAGAGGGACCAGGGACAACAGGAATGTGTCACATCCCAGGTGACTAGCCGAGGTTGGAGAGGTGGTGCTTTCGGCAAGACAAACACGGGGAGGTCATGTGAAAGCACAGATATGTGGCTAAGCACCCACGCGTTACCTGACGAGGATACCTTGGCGCATGTGCAAGGTGATGCAGTGGGAGCCAGCGCGGCCGTTGGACTCCCAGTAGGTCTTGGGGTTGCGGTCCATCAGCTTGTTTGCCCGGTGAGGGTTGGAGGACACCTCCACCTTCTCCCAGCATTTGTCCTCTGTCACTTCCACACTGGAGCCTGGGGAAAAGTGGGAAGGGGTGAATGAAGGTCAGCCTGAGAGTGTAGAGGGGAAACAGTGAGACGGTGGGGTGCTGAGTCATTGGGAGACATGGGAGACAGGCACAAACCCTGGCACAGGTATCTGAGGAACACATCAAAGAAGGGGATGTTGATGGGCCGGTGGGTTCGTCTGTGCTCTTCAATCTGGCCCAGTGCCATCTACAGCCGGAACAGTCAAGAAAGGAGGTGTGGTAGGAACACAGAGATATGAACATACAGATGGAGGAGAGGCCAAGCAGCAGGAAAGAAATGCCCAGGGTCACCTGCTGTTCTCAACTTCAGGAACAGCACCCCTTCCCTTCCTCCTGCCTCCCCTCAAAGGGCTCTTGTTCCATATTCTCTCGCAGCTCAGGAGCCCTTCCCTGACCTGGATGCAGCCACCCAGGATGTTAGTGGTGAGCTTCTGGTAGAGGTGGGCGTGCTTCTCACACTTGAACACCATGTCCCTCAGCTCCTGAGCGAGCTCCAGCTTCCCCTGGTGCTTTTCCAAGGCCTTAGAGATGGCTTCTCGGGCTCCCAGCTGGTTTAGAATCACAGCATAGTCCCTGCTTGTGGAGGTCATGCGGTGTAGGAAAAAGATGAGTTCCTGGAGAACCTGGAAGGGTACATCAATTTGAAGGCGGGTGGGTCAGTGAATGCAGGGGACAGACCTCATGGATACCTTTAGTGGTATACACCCACTGGATGCTGGGTGTGCTGCAGTGAGCAACAGAGTGAGGAGGAAGTTAAAAGGGATGAGAGAGACATGAGAGCCAGGTGGAGTTAGAGAACCAAAAACCAAGCCAGAAAGGAGGACCCAAAGGACTCCTTGTACCCTGGGATTCCTAGCTACCGAGTTAGCAATCGTGGGTTCCCTCGCTTGGGCTCAGGAATGCCAATTACTAATTGTAGGGTGGGCCTTGAAAGGTTCAGGCTCCCAATTAAGGACACTTGTAGGGCTGGGAGGGGACAGAGAGGGACTGGATTTGTTTCTGGACCCTGGTGATTCCATCTCAGAAATTTCTGTGTACCAGCCAAAGGTATCAACTTTGGACACACAGTGCCACCATGGACTTGGTTCTGATCCTTCTGAAGTTTTCTGCGTTCAGGACCTCCTAGAGCTCTTGTGGGGGATTCTGTCCCTCTCTTTCATCCTCTCCCCTTCCTCTTAAAGGCTCAACTATAAAAAGGAGCCAATGGAGTCCTTGTTTATATTTGCATAAGGAAACATGGTCCAAACACATAAATTAATGCAAGTGGTTACCATTGGGGGGGGGGGCATTGAGAGACCAGAAAGAGGTGAGAGCCAGAATTCTCAATGAATGCCTTGTTACCTTGTTTTGATTTGTGAACCTTGTGAAAGTATTACCTATTTAAAAAAAATAAAATTCAATTTTATTTATTTATTTTTGAGGTAGAGTCTCACTGTAGCCCAGGCTGACCTGGAACTTACTGTGTAGTCCCAGGCTGGCCTCAAACTCACAGAGATCCTGCTACCTCTGCCTCCCGAGTGCTGGGATTAAAGGCATGTGCCACCAGGTAGCTTTTCCCTCCTAACATTTCCCCAGAACAGGACAAGGGTACCTCTCGGTCAGTATTGGGAGATCTCAGGCACACCATGCAGGCATCCATAGCCTCGTGCCAGGGGAGCAGCCATGCCTCGGGGTACTCCACCAGTTTCTTCAGGATTCTGTGGGGAAATGGGGATTAGAAGGCAAAGAGATGTTTGACTGGCCTGAGACTCCGGGTACCCAGCCCCACCCCTCACCAGGGCCTCACTCACCCCAGCACGGTCAGATGCAGGGTCTTGTTGGTGGCTGGAGTGCCCAGGCTGTGCATCAGGGTGAGGAAGGGCTGGGGCTGCCGCTGGAGTTGCAGTAAGCATGGCTTGACCTTGCTTTCCTGGGGCACCTCACAGCTGAGGACTCGCTCCAGATCCATCAGGAGTTTCCCGTATGACCCCAAAGCCTCCACCAAATGCTGCAGGGCAGGACTGGCACTCTGAGATGGTGGGCTTGCTATAAGGAAGAGGGGTATAGTAAGAGTTGGCTCAGAAGGGCTGTAGAGATGGCTCAGTGGTTAAGGCCTTTGCCTGCAAAGCAGAAGGACCTGAGTTCGATTCCCCAGTGCCTACCTACATAAAGCTAGATGCACAAGGTGGTGTGTATATCTGGAGTTCATTTGCAGTGGCTGGAGGCCCTTGGTGCACCCATTCTCTCTGTCTCTCTCTCTCTGTCTCTCTGTCTTTCACTTTCCTCACTCTATCAAATAAATAAAATATTAAAAAATAATTGGGGCTGGAGAAATGGCTCAGTGGTTAAAGCACTTGCCTCCAGTGCCTAAGGCCCTGGGTTCAATTCTCCAGGACCCACATAAGCCAGACC